>JAECUM010011078.1:0-58299 GCA_016617855.1 Megalonaias nervosa | reverse complement strand
GTAGTTATCCAAGTGTTGCTAGCGCTCTACTAGTATTTGTATCATTAAAACCATCTTTTATGTTTAAATCATAAGTGTGTGTTATATTGATTTAATCAATGTGGAGAAAGAAAAAAAATAGAAACCAAGAAAAGAAAACAATCAACTTATCAATATGCAGAGGTGATTGCAAATAGCCACTAAAGGCATAGAACTACATTTTGTAGCGGACATACTCGGGGATGTCAGGAGTTCATTGACTAGGTCAATACACGGCTGCTTGTAGCAAATCTGAACTCCGTTCAAAGGGCAAATATATGTATTTGTATGTGATATAAATAAAATATATGTACAGTATGTATGCTGTATCAATGATATACCACTCATTGTATAAATTTTTCATTAAAAGGAAACTCAGCAAGCTTTGTTTCCTTTTAATGAAAAATTTATACATCTTGTGGTATATCATTGATACAGCGTACATACTATACATATATTCTATATATAAATATATATATATATATATATATATATATATATATATATATATATATATATATATATATATATATATAGATAGATATACATTGCCAGAAAACATGCATATACACAAAATTACAAAACATTTTATTAGAATACTGATTTGCATTACCTACCCCGAGTCTTGTGTCCTTGAACTAAATGTCAGCAGTGAATGAAGATCTGATCATGATTTTTCTCAATTATCTGTACTGATCCTCCCCATTACACAATACATAAAGTGAACCAAACCTAAGTCCCCAGGCCAGTGTGGGAGCATGGATTTAAAATTTAACCTAGTAATGTACATCCACACATAATCCCCAAAGTTTCAAGTTCCTATCTTGAATGATATTGGAGGAAATGCAAGACATACAAAAATACATCCAGATCAGAATAATCACACAATTTCAATTTTTCCAAAAAGAGCACCATGGTAAAAATAAAACTTACAAATTCAATTTAACTTACTTCAAAGGGCTATGGTGAAAAATAAGTTAAATTTCATGACAACTTCAGTTCATATCCCGATTGCACAGAATTCATTTCATTCAAGCTAATGGAAGATCTCATATGTTCCTGTACGTCTCACACAGAATTAAACTTAATCCATTCATTAAAGCAATCCAACTCTGAGCAATACACACAACACAATGTCTGCATGTTTCAACTGACTTTGAAAGAGGAGGGAAGCTCATAAACCAAACATTAAACCAAACATACAGGGACAATACAATAAACAGTTGGTAATATCCTCTCTAAGGCCACTTAAGTTGGCTAAACAAAGGCAGGTAGACATAAAAGACTAGATTTCCAGAGTGTCATACTACCATATTAAGCTATTGTTAGTTACCAACTAATTTTCTAAGTATGAATGAAGAGAAAGTCGTATGGTATATAACCCGACCTCATTCCCTTTTGTGTTGCTCAGAAAGAGTCAAAGGTTGTCCTTGCTTATGCTATGGACAAGATTTAGTAAATAACTGTTTTCTGACTCAAACAATAATCTGGTTTTGAAAATCGTCAACGGGCTGAGTAGACTTGACAAGGCAAAGTATAATTATTCTGCTACTAATAAGTACTTTAACCACTTGATAATAATAATAATAATAATAATAATAATAATAATAATAACATTGCTGCTGAAATGTCAGTGAATAAAAATGTATTTAGTGTAGATGAGAACCAGCATAGAGTTATGAATAACTGATGATAAAATTCAAATTAAAAAGGGTGTATCAATAACAATTTAACACAACTGAATATTTAACTTGCCTTCTCATTGGCTGAATGTCAAAAAAATATCAAAGTGTGTAATTCATAATACAGAGAAGGAAAATTTTAAGCCCATACAACATCCTGATTTTCCACCAAAATACTGTGCTATGAACATTCACAATAAGCTGTTATAAATTTAACATTTTATCATCTCCACTAATGTATCACTGATGAAACAAAATTTGAACCAGTATAACCACCAATATATACATCACCAGATCTTATAGCATAGAACAGTTATCCCGTAACTGTAAGCCTCAGACTAGACAACTGTCTGCTTGTAAACTAAGTATTTAGTTCTGGACTGAAATGACAAGACATCCAAGTGGGCCTAAGATCACTCACCTGCCTCACATCTGCCTACTATCCAATGCAAAAACAAGTAGGCAACAAATCTTCATCAGTTGGATGCTTTTTACGGAAATTTCTTCAAAAGCTATTGACTGCTGGTGTTATGAAAACCACTATTTCATAGTTTCTCTATTTTTTGGCACTATCATCCATATTTGATGGTGAATCAGCATCATTTGCACTAGTCCAATACTGACAAGCATTTATGCCAAGAAGCTTTCTGTCAAAGTTGTTTGTGACTCAAGGCCAACAACAACATCCATATCATTATTGCAAAGGGTCAAACTTATAGCATCACATGCAGAAGTGACATCATTGCCTGGATGTGTCTGGTTTACAAACTGCATAAAAGCAGTGTGTGGTCAAACTTATATTAGACAGGTACCTCAGGGAATGGTAAAATTCAGCCCATTAAATCAGATGGCTGCTTAATAAAGGTTCATTCTTTCTTTTATTATTTATCTAATTTTCAACATATGGCTGTTTAAGACAGGTGGTTGCTTAATAAAGGTGACCTATAATGTAGGTTTAACTGTATTTAAAGTTAAGAACATAACAATGCAGGTTGTCTTTTTCAAGTTGTGGTATGCTGTAGATAAGCTACAAATTCATCAACACAGCAGTATTCACTAGATCCAGACAGAAATGGACTTCAGATCAAGAAAGCGCTGGCAAAATATTTTATGGAGATAGTGTTTACCAGCAATCTCATGAGACACCTTGCTGACCAGTTGATCAACTAGTCATAATCTGTCTGCAGTTGAATATAATCAGATGACCTACATATCAAACAGTAAAGGCAATCATCTGCAAACAAATGATTGAACAAGCTGACACACACACCAATGTCATTCATGTACAGCATGAACATCAGAGGCCTGAGGACAGTGCCATGCAGTATCCCTGAGAGAACATCTTAATTGGATGCAGATATTCTATAACTTTCTATTCAATGGCAAAGTCATCCATTGGTCTTTCTTGTGACCTCATAGTGGTTGAGCTTGCGCCACAGACTGGTGTGGCACTATCAAACACTTTTGGAAAGTTATGCATCAGGAAGTCAACCGTTTTCTACTGGTCAAGCCTGCACATCAAATATTCAACTCTATTTATGAGCTCCATCTCACAATGATGGATTTGCCCTGAAGCTGTGCTGGTAATGGACAAGAACATTGTGTCCATGATGGTGGATTCTGATCTGGCTGAAAAGTATATCCTCCCTAATTTTAGAGAGATTTCATTTAAGAGGCACAGATCGATAATGAGCTCAAGCAATCTGGTCTCCAATCTTAAATTACTGGCCTGAAGCCTGTCTGATGGTACTAATCCTATGTCATCTAACAGAAGGTCACTTTAAGTATAGGTGCCACCTCTTTTCCCACCAATATGAGGATTTTGGTGGAAATGTTATCAAATCTACTTGTCTTGTTTAGATCAAGGTCCAATAGTACTTTTTCAATTGCTGAAGCAGTAAATTCCACATTTGGCAAGTCAGAGACAATTAAGTCAATACATTTTTCTGAACATTTTTTTTTTATATTAAGTAACTGTGAACACATCTGATGGCAGGATTGACATCACTGGTATAAACTGAAATACCACAAGTGTTTTCTATCAAATCTGATCAGATTCTATTGTCATTTATTTCTGGAAATTTCTTTAAATGTTTTTCTAGCTTTGGTGTTGGCAACCATACAGTGTATACAATCGTAATTGTAATCGTTAGTGTTAAACTGAAAGGTCTTCATGCCTGGGTGCTTTCTATCATTTGCACCCAAGTTCTTTTACATGGTTTTTTCAGAACAATTTGTTCAAAAAAGACTTTTTATATTATAAATTTATTAAAGCTTTCAGCTGAATTGGTCACATTCTTCAGTCGAATATGAGAGAACATATGTAAATGTTTTCTGTTATTAGTGTTGGTAGTCATATTTGATGGAAAATACTGTATTTAATAATGGATCACCATCATTTGCAAAAAGCTGAAAGACGTTCATTCCAGAATACTTTCTGTCAAATTTGGTAAAATTCTGTTCACCACTATTTGAGAAGAATCAGTTTTGAAGTTTTCCTTTCCTGGAGAGCAAAGCATTTGTATAATATAAAATCCCTCTCTGACAAATGCATGCAGTCAAATTTGGCCAAATTCTGTTCAATAGGTATTCAGAAGTTCTTTCAAAGTGTTTCTGTTTTTTTATACTAAAGGCCATAGTTGACAACTGGTCAGCATCATTTCTACAAACTTGGATGCCTTTCTATTTGTTTATACTAAAGGCCATAGTTGACAACTGGTCAGCATCATTTCTACGAACTTGGATGCCTTTCTATTTGTTTGTACTAAAGGCCATAGTTGACAACTGGTCAGCATCATTTCTACAAACTTGGATGCCTTTCTATTTGCTTGTACCAAGCCTATACTTGATCACTGGTCAGCATCATTTGTATCATTTGTACAAACCAGAACGCCTTTTTCTATTTTTAGTACTATACTTGATCACTGGTCAACATAACAGAGTGGTGTTTCATGTTGCTGACACACCCATGCAATGAAAATGGCCTGCATTTCATTTGATATGAAGAAAAGATATTTCCTGAGACTAGAAGTCCTGAAATTACCACCCCCTTGTATTCTATCACATAGGTACTGCTCGCTATATTTAACCAGCAGTGTATTAAGTCAACCTGAGCAAGGAACAGTCCATTATTATTTATGCAATACAAGTGGGTGTTAATAACAGGTAACCAATGAAATACAGATAACAAAAATAGTACTGTTCCTTATTGACAGGTCATGTGCTTCGCTTTGTACATAAAGTTTTTAGCTTTCTATACAATTATGCAGACAATCTTCAGGTGAATGGACTTAAACATGCAGTCCCAAATGAAGGCTGAGTATTATTAATTTGCCAGTGTCTCTCAAGAGCTTTAGAATGAAAACACTGCATTTTGTCAACTGCCAACTTGAGTTTTTTCAGACAAATTAGATGACCTTGTTTTGACAGGCCATATAGGCTGTAACTAACTCAGGCAATGGGAGGGGACCGATCTAGATTTAGAAGGGCTCCAGGCATCAGGCTGTCCAATTTTTGAACAGCTCTGCTCTTAGCTGCTTCAGCTAGGCCTGAGATTGTGACCAATGACTAACGTTGTTCATGTGAGTCCACTGTAGAAATTAAGCTACAAATTAAGGACTCTGTCAAGTAAAAGCCAACACAACAGATCCGTGCTTTGTTCCTGCAAAACCTTCAGGTGGAGAATTCTGCCAAAAGAGTCATGAACATAGTGAGCAACTGTCTCACTATCCTGACAGCCTCCGTTAAGTTTTTGCAAGGTGGCTGCTGAGAGGTTCCTCCTTCAAAAGGATCAAGGAGAATATGTGAAGCTATGGTAACCAGGGTTCAAACCTTAAGCACCACAGCTTCAACTGAATTAGTGGCAATGTGGGTCCAGATCCTCAATGATATCATTGCATGAGATAATACTCCTAAATCTAATGTAAGAGGCTTGAGTGTCCAAGCAGGTGAATGCACATTGTAGCAATGTAGATGCTGAAACAAAGGACTTAATGGCAGAGCAGAGAACTAACTGACCCCTCTGTCATCTGACTGCTTCTTGGTCTTGTCATAACTTATGCTCTAAACCCTTGACCACAGCAGAGTGGGGAAGCATAAGATCTGTTTTAGACTGTGCCCCAAAAGCCTCTCCATACTGGAGAGGATCCTGGTATCTGAACACCCAGAAAGCGTCTATCACAGATCTGAGGAAGAATCAGATGTCCATACTACTTCAACTTCTATCGCCTAGCCTGTAAAGTGGGAGATGAAAATGTTAGAGGTGGAAAACAGACTAACACATTTGGATCCAGCTCAAACCCATCCACTAATATGGAAAGTTTATCATCCTATCTCTGCTAACTGGGGTAACAGAACTGTATCTTTCCTTCTCTACCCTTGGAGAAGGGAACTGCCTATCCCCTCATGATGCAGGGGAGTGGCAGCCCTGCTCCATTTCCTTTGATAATGAAGCCAGAAGAGAGGATAGAGAGGGCCTACATCCTGCCCAGCCCACCGACCAATGGGTCCATGTCAACTCATTCATGGTGCCATAGGGGTGAAGAATGCACTCCAAATTCACCACTGGGCTAAATGGTAACAAAGAAAAGTGTCAGTGTCAGTCCAGTCCCTTTCCTTTGCCTGGTGACTCTGTGTTCTGTGTTCAGTGCTCTGCCTAGGTTAAGAGTGTTCAGAGCCCTAAGCTAACTGGATGGCCACTGATCGATGACATATGCCCTGTGACACTTTCATCACCATGCCCACTGTACGGTCAAAAACTGAAATTTATCTGCATAAACAACTTTTCTTCACAGTGACCTTAATCTTTGTCCTACTGACCTCAAAATCAAAATGTTCCTTCCTTACCACTTGTACAAGTCACCCAATAAGTCTGGTTCATGTCTGTGATGCAGAAGCAATATTATTGCAAGGAAACTAATTTTCTTCTTTTTGTTGGCCACCTTGACCTTTGACATTTTGACACTAAAATTTATAGGTTTTTTCCTCACCCATATTCATGCCACTCACAATGTTTGGTCCTGGCCAGTAGAACTAATTTTACTGTACAAAATCCAGTTTCTCTTTTTAGTCACAGACCTTATCATTTTGGACCCCAAGATCAACAGGCTTCCTTCTCCTGTCAAGAATAACTTACCCATGAAGTCTGACAAGAGTAACTGCTGTAGAACTGAAGTTATCATGCAGAAATGGGAAAAGTTACTGAACAGAGAGACAGACAAAAGGACAGGGCTCAGCATAAAATGCTCTGCGAAAAGGCAGGCATATACAAATCCTGGTTCATGCTAACTACTGTTGAAATGTTTGTTGTTTTATAGGTGCAACAAAAAGTGCACAACAAATATTTTATGTATGTGGCATGACAATTTTTTAAAAAAAAGAAGATAGTTCAGGAAAGTGGGACAATCATGCATTTAATTATGATTTTCCATCAATGACGATAAACAACAAAAATACTGTTTTAAACTCCTGCATATTCAATAGTAAATGAAAATAAATTAGTAATTTGCAATCTATGAAACAAAATACTCTACTCCACAATTAGGCCATCATCCATAATCAATAACAACATGTACATAAATTCTCTCTCTCACCTGTTGGTACATAAATCCAAAGTCTGCCAAGTCATATCCAAAATCAAATACATTTCTTGTCTTCAAAAGATGAGTGCCAAATCAAACTATTATTCATGACTGACAATCCGCTTACTGTGTACAGAAGTAGCTATAAATACTTGGCTTAATGACAGAGATAAGTACAGGTATGTAAGGTAAGTATTGAGATAACCTTCCAATACACAGGCAAACATACAGTGTACATGATACAATAAACAGCTGGCATTTTTATTGATTTGTGTGGTAAAACCAACCACATACAGACTTCTTCCAAATATGACAGCTCACTTGAAAATCTGAAGTTGTGACCAGGTAGCAGATTGCATATATAATACAATATGTAATACTATTTATCAGACTGAATGCTGCTATTTAGTGTGGTTTTTATGTCCCATTGGGACACCATACAATTTTTGTGAGGTATCAATGCAATGAACAAGTTCTACCTTTCAAATCCATTTGTATAAAATTAATATAATAATACACAGAAATTGTCAAATTATATATGCAAATTTATGTATTATACATGGTTCAAGTTTAAACAGGTAGATATTCGTACTACTGAAAAATGTTCTCCACACTGCAAAACCACACCTGAAACACTACCATATTATGGGCATTTGAAGCATTCTGATTATATTCTTACAACTGTTTTGTTTCTTTGAACTTGTCAATAAATGTAACACACCAATAGACAAAACAATATTCTACAAAATGATATGCAGCTGCATGTACAACACTCAAGGCACCTGAAGATACCTGTGCATAATGTAACATGGATAAATAGCAATGACATAAAAAAATTTCATCGGAGAAACATTTCTGCTACTAAGCAAAGAGTATACTGCAAAATCTGGGTGGTCTTGAGGAAGTCTGACTGATATTAAGGATGACTTGAATAAAGTTAACAGATGTAATTCTGTCATATCGCACAATTTCTAAAGTGGTTTCATGATGGTCGCAAATTCATGAAAGATGGCCCAAGTTCTTGAAGACCTTTGTAAGTGACTGATCAGCAACAAGAGGCTGCTGTCTACAGGGCAATTGACAAGGATGCTCAATACACAGTGGAAGACCTTTGTAAGTGACTGATCAGCAAGAAAAGGCTGCTGTCTACAGGGCAATTGACAAGGATGCTCGATACACAGTGGAAGACCTTTGTAAGTGACTGATCAGCAAGAAAAGGCTGCTGTCTACAGGGCAATTGACAAGGATGCTCAATACACAGTGGAAGGCCTTTGTAAGTGACTGATCAGCAACAAGAGGCTGCTGTCTACAGGGCAATTGACAAGGATGCTCAATACACAGTGGAAGACCTTTGTAAGTAACTGATCAGCAAGAAAAGGCTGCTGTCTACAGGGCAATTGACAAGGATGCTCAATACACAGTGGAAGATACTTCTATTATCACAAACATTCATTTGTCAGCTGTTTTTAATACACTGATGAATCATTTGAAACTCAGAAAGGTTTGTGCAAGATGGGCCATGCATTTTGAGAGCTAATCAAAAAAAAGACATGGTTGAAACTGGTAAACAGCTACTCACAAAATATAAAGTGAATGACCAGAGATGTTTGAATGAGATTAGCACAGGCAACGAAACATGGATTCCATTTTTTTGCCCCAATTCCAGAGTAAATAATAGTCTCACATGGAGAAAATCAGCATAGATGAGAAATCACTTGATGTAGTCAGATTGTTGTGAGTTATATGGGCATTATTTTCCAATGTGCATGGAAAGTACTTGGAGGAGATTAACTGATCTGTTCCCCAATAAAGAACTTTGTTGTATAGCACAACAATATTCAGAGCTATTAAAATTGCAAGCAAATTTAAAGTTTCCATGTAAAGACAAGAATTTGCTTGACAAGGGGTACAACTCTGTTGAAAACTGAATAGACGAGACAAAACCCATAAAAGGCCTAAGAAGGGATCAGACCACTATTTCATTTCCCATAAAACTTACTGTCAATTAAAAATTCAAAGTAAGTTGAGCATTAGACAGGCATACAAACCATACATGCTTTTGGTTCATCAAATTGTTTTCAGCCTTGAAAAACAGGTGATCTATGTCATCTTTATAGCCTTGTAATGTTAAACATGGGTACCCAATGGTCTGTACTTAGTTCATATCATATTTTGTCTGGAGGAAATTAAATAAAGGATATCTAAATAAAAGCAAATCATTTATTGTGAAATATAGTACATACTGTACACTGAAGTTTGTGAAACTTATAATGGTAAAAAAATATCCCATTTAGTACTCTAATTTTTTATTCTTCCACCAGTAGACTGGTTATAGGCTGTAAAATAATGAGTGGTCCAACACCTATAAAATCTACAAGACAATGCTGATACCAAACTGCATCACAATTACGTTGAATCATTCTTGAATTATGCTGGTTACAAGAAACATCCCACGTAATGATATGAAGTCAGTGTCAAGGAACACCATTATATGAACATGTGTGTCATGACTGGACCATGTACATTAAACCCACCCCATGTATAATAGTCCTTTTTGTAGGCACAAGTGGGACCATTGTTGACTCTGGAGATTACTGACCATTAGTTTTACTGACCAGTAATTTTCAACATGTAATTCAATGTCTTGTATTGTTGTTCATGCTTACCCATTTTATCAATATGTCCCTTCTTTTTAGCAAATGTTGTGCCTTTTCTCTGGGGAAACACCTAAGTTCAAAAGAACTTATTACCATAACAAAAAAAAATTGTATTATACCTGTCAATCGATGTCAACTTGTAAATCTTAACAATAGATTTGTACCACACAGAAATCTGAATTTTCAGACATTTTTCTACAGATAGTTGTATGATATTTATAGATAATCATAAATGGGCAACTGTTTGTTTTCTTATAGGCAGCATGCATCATCATTTCCATTTTTTACATAATGCAGGCTGTATCAGAATTAAATACAATTTTGTTTCTCAATAAACATTGTAACTGATTTTGTTAAGCGTGCCTACAAATTTGGCTTAAAAATTAGCCACATATCTCCAAAACCTTAGGGTGCATTAAAAAAAAATTGCTCAGTGAACAACTTAAAGAGTACCCAAGAACTAAGGGTGTCTGAAGACATAGAACAAAGATGGTGTAATTTAAAATATTTTGTATTTGATGTGAGGATTATAAAAATCATGGACACAGCAAACTTGAAGTTGAAGTTCAGTGTTCCACTCAGTAGCGCATAACTGAGAGTTAAAAATCCCATTGGTGTCTGAATTGGGGGTAAAATTTGGAGGTCTCTAATGCACAAGTGGGAAACACTGAAGTTTGAAGTAGACAAGAATATGTATCACATTTTCCATGATTAAAACAAATTTAAGGCAGAAATATGTGTAACAGTTATGAACATGCTAAAGTGAAGGCCATTAAGACCTAAGTATAAATGAACTAAAATCAGCAGAACAGATAGGATTAAATCCCTTACCACCACCTCTAATGTAACTTCAAGAACCTGTAAGATTAAATATATTAAATCAAAAAAAGATGCTGATAAGTAGAACTAATTTTTCCAAAGAAATTTGATGCAACTGTCCAAATTCAGTAACATTCGGCATAAAACCCAAGCTCAAATCCTGTAAGCTTAAATATGAACTGAGTGTGTGGTGGATAAAAAAGCATCAAATAAATTTATTTTCTCACCCTTAATAGTTATGATAATTGCAAAGTCGAAGAGAATGTAATTAAATTGATGGATTCCATTTTCTTTTTACAATTGATAAAAATTAAAACATTCACCAACAAGGTATGCGCACAAAGAATAATATTTTCAAGGAAAATCAATTGTCAGACAAATAGAAAAAATTTAAAAAGCTTTTGTAAAATCATATTCCAATATATTCCAACTTTCATCAAACTTGACCAAAAATATATTCTCCAGAGTAGTAACAAGGTTAGTCAATTGAGTGGAAGATCACCTCATTAAAATGCATGGATCTTGTTCAGCATTGAACTTGTCCAAGATTGTGATGATATAAACCCATATTCCAAGCTTGACTGAAACTGGCTCAGAAATGTGAACTCAAGTGGTAACATGCAATTGTTATGGATGGATAATGCATGATACACGATGTACAACAGATGCTGGGACATACCATAAGCTCACTCTGCCTTATGGCCAGTGAAGCTCAAATCTGAAAGGCCTTTATATGCAGATGCCTTCTGTGAAATTCGTCAAATTCTGGTGTTTATAAAAAAGTTGTTTAAAGATGAGTCTAATTTTCTAATGGCAGCTGTATTTGACTGCAGACTGACATCATTATTGTAAAAAACAGAAAGCATTCAAAACCACGATGCTTTCCGTTAAATTTGGTCCAATTCTGTTGAGCAGTTTTTTGAGAATAAGTCTTTTACAGGTTTTTCAATTTTTAATAAAGGTGAATATACTGATGGTGGATTGGAAAAATTTGTGTGAACATCAAAACTGTCTATACCATGGTGCTTTCTTTCAAATTTAGTCAAATTCTGTTTAGCAGTTTTTGAGTCATTTAAAAGTCTTTCAATTTTTAGTAATGGTAGCCATTTTGTAATGGTAGCATGTGTGTATGTATTAAGGTTTAACAGTACATCAGCACAAATATTGGCTATATGAAGCCAATTTAATGTAAATCTAGTGAAAATGAATTGCACAAAAAAAACTCATGGAAGATAAATTCTTCGGAACAAATGTATACATGAAGTACCAGAAAGTGAAACATAAAAGAAGCAGATGTTACAGTTCTGTAAAAGGTATTTAAATTGAAAGATAAAGGTAAAAAGTATAGAATTTTTATATCATTTTAAAACTAACCTGAGACTCATCATTATTGGATATTGAAGTAACCACTGTTTTCACAAGATCTTCTGTTGGTGAGGAAACAACTTTCTGTATAACCTCATGTGTAGAAGAGGTTGCTTCTTCAATCATCTCCTCCTGAACTGGATTTTGTCCAGCTTCCTCTTGAAGCATCTCCAGTTCTTCTTCTAATGCCTCTATTTCAGCCTGAAGATAATTCCAAACAAAGCATTACTCTCTAACAAGAGATATGCTGCATATATTAGCTTGTAAGTCAAATTCAAGTGTGAATAATATAGACCCTGATCTGTCATTTCATAATGCATTGGCAGATCAGGGTCTGTGTTGTTTGTTCTGTTGATTACTCCTAATAAACTGTGCAAACCCAGCTCTTTCAGCAAAGTATGCAATGACAGATCTGGATCTGTGCACTATGCAGTTAGGCAAGCATATACAGTATTGTAAATTCTATTATCTATCTCATCATTATTCAGCATCAGCAGATTTTCAATTAAAGCAATTTTGAAGGAAAGCTGAGTAATTCAGATGGCATATCACAAGACTTGTAATCAAGAAGCTGTAGGTTCAATACCCATCTAGGTTAGCCTGGATCAGCTGTATCAGTGTCTCATTTCCTTGGCTACTTATAGCCGATACTGACTTAAAAGTTCTGTTAAAAACAACCCAGTAATTTTGTGACACAGTTTTAACAAATTACCAACTGGCAAATACAGGATTCCTTCAAAGGGACTGAGATCCTATAGGCTGAAAATAATTTTCAGGAATCAAAGATAAACCCATTTCTTCTTTTAAACTGCTGAGTATTAAAACCATTTCTGATATTCTTGACAAACTCAAACATACTAAATTTGGTAACAGACTATTTTCAAAGAGGTTAACATTTTTCACAAGATACCTTAAGTGAAGGACAAATTTCTTTGTCATAGACCTTGAACCAGATAAAGATAGAAAATAACTGAAAATAACTGAAATTAACAAGATATACCCAATAAGGCAAAATCTATAATTAATACAGTTTTGAACAAATACACTATTTAAGTGGTATGATTCATAGTATTCGGATGATATATCTATGAACTAGATTTTATAAAATCCATTTTGCACTCATCTGTGAAACCATTCTCACAAGTCAGCACAGCTAACACTGAGATAAGACCTTTTGAGCTTAAAATCAATGTCAGAGTGCTGACTATCAACTTGTTCATTGCAGTGAAATCTAACTACTAAGTCTGGTCAAAAGTTCACTGTGTATATACATGTCACTGTATAAATAAGCACAATGAAGTACAAACAATGCAATTTCACTCCAAGGTCAATTAGATTTCATTTTCAATATTCCTTTACAAACGTGTATATGCTGATGGTCAGATCTGCACATTCAGAACCAAACAAATACTGCAAGAAGTAGTTGTAAAGAAATTTCCAAGTCTGTGCCACAATCTATACAAGAAAAGTATTGGGAACATTTTAAGATTGACACTTTGACACCAGATTGGCAGTGAGATGACCATTCATGCAGAACCATTTATATATTGCTATGTTTTACAGAAGACACCAAGCCATTAAGACCACCCATTCAGGACAAACAGCTCTACAAGAAATTCAGAATGGCTGTCAAAATAGACACTTAGGAGGCTACATCAGCATTTTAAAATAAAAATGTCTTGATTGCCAAAAAGGTTTTCTTCTTCCTCAAATGTTGGTATGGTCATCCATTTGGAAAAGCAGCTATTACAAGAGTTTCAAAAAATCACATTCGCAACATTCTCCTTTCGGACCAACTTCACAGAATGTGCAGTGTGTTTTAGTGGAAACCCCATGTCAATATAACCAACCCTTCAAGACAAGTACTTTAGTGATAAATAAAATTTTCAAAATGGCAACCTCTGATCAGCACTATTTTTATTTAGTAACAAATATATATTAAGTCTTTAAGACAAAAACCCCATGTGAATATGACAATCCATTTAGAAGTAGCAACAATAAGAAGATTTTCAAGATAGCAGCTACAGTGGTCATGTTGGATGTCCATAGAGTTCCACTTTCATTTGGGACCAACTATACATCATATGATATCTTTTAGTGAAAACCCTATCTGGACAAGATCATTCATAGAACAGTAATGTTAGGATTTCCAAGGTGGCTACCATGTAAGCATACTGGACATCAGAATGGCACAATTTTCATTTGGGACCAACTCAACATCATAAAAGGATTTTAGTGAAAACCACATTTCAGCAAGACCATCCATTCTGAGCGAGCAGCATTAACAAAATTTTAACAACAGCCACCAAGGTCGCATCAATATAAAGCAGTATAGCAATGTTGGTATTGTCCAACAAAAGTCTGGAGGTTCTGGAATGCTGGAGACCAAATTCATTCAAGGACTCAACAATATAGTGTTGCATAATTTATTTGTTTTCATAAACAACAAAATCTACGCAAATTTCTGCTGCAGGTACCAAAATGAGAAGACTGGTTAATCAGCAGTATAATTACTGTAAATGAAGTCATAAAGTGCTCAAATGTAACTAACGGAATGCATGAAATAGTAATCAAGTAAGGTTTCTTTCAACACAAGCAACTTCCCAAACTGGGATGAAATCCAAAATATCATATTAAAGTTATGCTGCAAAAAGCAAAGTCTTTAGGATAGGCAATCAGGAGGCAGAACTCCTCTAAATGGAGTTAAGGGACGTGGGAAATCAGCTTCATAAGGTGTGAGCAAAAATAAAAGGTGCATTATGAATCTGGTTGAAATACAAGCTCTGGTACACTTATACAAATTATAAGTTATATAGTTTGGAGACCAGGCAATCGGAGTCATTAAGCAGTGTTTCTCCTAAGGGTGCAACACTAACAGTCAAAAATCCCCTTGGTGTCAAAATTGGGGGTAAGATTGAGTGAAAAACAAACCTTGGTGTCAAACTTTGGCTTATATCACAAATTTAGTGGTCTGTAATGCATAAATAAAGGTGAAGGGAAACACTGATAAAGACCATAAAATGGATCATTTTCACAGTGAAATTAAATTGGAATGCAAGCTGAATGTCAAAAGCCCTTATGCATGATAATCCTAGATCAGATTCTTAGCACAAACAATTTTTCACTCTTAAAGCTAGGATATTGTTCTTGTCAATTGGAGACAACTACTGATGTGATGACATCACTAACCTTTGCTGTATAAGTCTGATATCTGAACAAAATTAAATAAGAAATAAACTTTGCTGACAAAAAATATACAACTAAATGATTACACATGTTGTACTAGTGATTATGTTTTATCAGAAATTCAATGCATTTGCTATTTCATTAAAGTGTTTAAAATACTAACACAAGATATGAATGATATGGCTCCCTCCCTTTAACACCTTACAAAATGGAAAGCCCAATTATGGTAAATGCATCTTCATTTCATTCCAAATGTGTGAAAATGCAAGGAAACAATGGAATAAAGCTGTACAAACAAAATCAGAAATACTTTTTGCTGACCATAAATGAACAAAAAAGTCTATCTAAAGGATTGATGCACTGTTGTCTCAAAATAATTTCCTGGAATCCAAGATAATATTTCTTTTTTTAACTCCTCAGTATTGAAAAAACCTCTGATATTCTCAAGCAATAATATTTTCAACTTCGTGGCAGCCAGATCAGATGCAAGATCATCACCATTGTCATTTTGGACAAACTAGACATCACTAGATGACTTGAGGAGAAAATTCTATGCAATATGACCATCCATCACTAGATGACTTGAGGAGAAAATTCTATGCAATATGACTATCCATGACTAAATGACTTTAGGTGAAAATTCTATGCAATATGACCATCCATCACTAGATGACTTGAGGAGAAAATTCTATGCAATATGACCATCCATCACTAGATGACTTTAGCTGAAAATTCTATGCAATATGACCATCCATCACTAGATGACTTTAGCTGAAAATTCTATGCAATATGACCATCCATCACTAGATGACTTTAGGTGAAAATTCTATGCAATATGACCATCCATCACTAGATGACTTTAGCTGAAAATTCTATGCAATATGACCATCCATGACTAAATGACTTTAGGTGAAAATTCTATGCAATATGACCATCCATCACTAGATGACTTTAGCTGAAAATTCTATGCAATATGACCATCCATCACTAGATGACTTTAGCTGAAAATTCTATGCTGAAAATTCTATGCAATATGACCATCCATCACTAGATGACTTTAGCTGAAAATTCTATGCAATATGACCATCCATCACTAGATGACTTTAGCTGAAAATTCTATGCAATATGACCATCCATGACTAAATGACTTTAGGTGAAAATTCTATGCAATATGACCATCCATCACTAGATGACTTTAGGTGAAAATTCTATGCAATATGACCATCCATCACTAGATGACTTTAGCTGAAAATTCTATGCAATATGACCATCCATCTCTAAATGACTTTAGGTGAAAATTCTATGCAATATGACCATCCATCACTAGATGACTTTAGGTGAAAATTCTATGCAATATGACCATCCATTCAGAATGAGTAGCTGTAACAAGATTTTCAAGATGAAAATTGTGGCAGCCATATTTTACAGAAGATTTACATCGCTGCAATTAAGACTAAGTAAATGTCATAGAAAGTCTGTTAGTAAAAACTCTGCTGAAATGACCATCAATTCTAGAGAAGCACTGATAACATGATTTTCAATAAGGCTGCCATGGTGGCCATGCTGGATATCAGATTGACATCATTTGATTCAGGACCAATTAGATACTGTATGAATTCTAATGAAGACACCATGCTGATACGACATTCTGTTAAGAACAAGCACTGATAGGATATCAAGATCACTGCCATGGTGGCCATACTGGGCATCAGATCAGCACTGTTTTCATTTAGGACCAAAAAGACATCATAAAAAGTCTTTCAGCAAAAACCGCATGTCAACAGAACATCCATTCTGGAGGAAATCGCAATAACAATATTATAAAGATTTCATATTGGATGTCCAAGTAGTACCCTTTTTATTAGGACAACATAAACCTTGAGACAAATCAAATGGCAGTCATCTAAGTAGTTGAGCAATAGTAGCAAAAACAAATTTGTTCTAATGGAGATATTACAAACAATTTACAACAGGACATCCTGTACTCTCTTTAATGACCAATTAAGCTAAAAATGATGAGATGATGGATACAATGTAAATGAAATGGAATGCAAACAGAATGTAAACAGAATAAAAAATAAATGCAGATTTGCTAAAATTACCCATTTCATGCTTCGTAATTCCTGCAAATTAAATTGTGGAATGCTGGAAACTGACCTTAATCAAGGACTTGTCAATAAAGCTCCATGCCAAATTTGATTACAATCCAACAATTCCCAGTAAAGTTGTGTTGTGGAAAACAAAGTCAGGAAGCCAGACAATCAATAGTCATAACTCATCTAATTAATACCCCAAAGGACTGAAAATCAAACTCCTGAAAGACTGCATCAATAAAATGCTAACTTGGTTAAATAATACAATTCCCTGTAAAGATTTCTTGTGCAAACCCGACTATTGATGAATGAATGGTGTGAACATATACACGACTGTATAGGACAGAAATAATGTTTTAAAAGTTGTCTACAACAAATACCATTTTACAGTTGAATTCTACTGCTTTTGAAAATGAAAAGTTTTTTTTAAACATTTTAAAGCAAACTGGTGTTTTACAAAATCTATTCACACAGTACAGAAACCAGTAACAACCTATGTACTGAGGTCTGAAACTTGATGACCAGTGTAATGATGTGTGCAAAGTATCTGATTAAGAATTATTGTGTACACAACAAGCTCTAAATTGATAACCTTATTGTTCTGGCGAGTTTATGGCTGAAGGTAAGACAATTTTTGACATGCTAAAATTAACAGAGGGTTCAAAGATGGTAGTAATGGCCCATGATTCTCTGATTAAAAACCAACCACCCTCAGTGTAGGAGAGAACAACAAAATTATTGTTTCAGCAGAAACACTTCCTTAAGCATTCTGTTTTCAGGGGTGGGGGGTGTCTTGTTTAACTCTATTTTTTCAAGCTGTTTTAATAGAAATATTTAAGGGAAATTCTTGCCCCCTTTTTTGATTAATTTATGCAAAAATGCTGAAACATGCCCTTTCTCCTAATGCAATAAAAAATATCAACTAAGAAATATTAAAAGTTCAACAATTTTTGGACATCAGAATTTAAGTCAGTACAGGTGAGAAGTAAAAGTCCTGAGTTTGTACTGTATGTTTCATGCAATCTGGATTTTAAAACAGTCTTATGTTGGAAGAAATGATACCACCTGACAATTGCAGCCACCATCACATAAGGACAAATCTAGACCAGAAAATTAGTTCTAGCAGCTGTATTTGATTTTATATTGGCATCATATCAATTTCGAAAACCTTGCCGCCAAAATGATAAATGTCCAGTTTAGGCACATTCTGTTGAGGGGTTTTCAAGAACTCATGCAATGGATTTCCTATTTTAAGTAACAATGACCAGATGTAATGGTTAATCAGTATCATTGTATAAATCTGAACATACTTCATGCCAGCATGATTTCAGTCAAATTTGGTCAAATTCTGATGTGGATTCGATAAGAAGGCATTTAAAGGACATATTTTGCAAGTAATGTGATAGCAGATATACATCATCTGTACAATAAGGGAACTAAGTGGGCCTTAGATCACTAATATGACTGACATATTACAAATAGTATAATGCAAAGGCAATTGGCCTAAAAAAAATCTGGATCAATAGAATGCTGATGACTGCATTATTTTAAAAGTATTTCAACATTTCTCCCATTTTTTAATACCTTCATTAACATACATTAATATCATTTTGCTAAGTACTCAACAGCCTCTTTGCCAGGATCCATGCTCTCAAAGTTGGTCAAATTCTGTTGAGCACTTAATGGGGGGAGGGAGAGTCTGATAAAGTTGGGAAAAATGTTTTTTTTCTGTGTTAAGCAAAGACCACCATATCTGATGGAAGAAGCATCAATTATATAAATGTGAAAGGGCTTCATGCAAATATGCTGTCATATTTTTGGGTCCAATTCTGGTAAACAGCCCCTTATTAGAAATTTTAAGTTTTTCTATTTTTAGTAGCAGTAAGTGTAATTGATGGTGGATTGGCATCATTTTTTATAAACTTAAAAGCTGTTCATGATAAGTGCTTTTTGTCACATTTTTCGTCAAGTTCTTGTGAGTGGTTTTGAGAAGTTATTAAAACAAATTTCTATCTTTTGTAATGATGGTCAATTTAAATTTGAAAGCCCTTTATACCAGATTTTTGTGTTAATAATTGTCAAATTTTCATGAGCAGTTTCTGAAAAGTCAAATGTCTTTTCAAAATTTTGTTTGTAATGTTGGCCATATTTGATGCCTATTGGCAACATTTTAATAATCTGAAAGAACTTTACACTACAATCCTTTCTTTAAAATTTGATTCTATTTTCTCATGAAGTTTTTCAGAAAAGTCATCTGTAGGTTTTCACTTTAGTAACAGCATCCATATTTCATTGCAGATCAATGTCATTTGTATAAAACTGAATGGATGCTTTCTGGTCACATGTAATCAAATTATTTTGAGTGATTTTATAAATGAAGTCATTTTAAGGTTGTTCTATTGGTAGTAAAGGTGGTTATATTTGATTGTGGACTAGCATCATTTCAATTAATTTTAAACAGCTTCATGACAGTTTCTTTCAAATTTGTTCCAATTCTGGAGAGTTTTGGAAGAAAATATGTAAATAGAAATTGTGAATGACAACACATGGTGGACAAAAGTTATATCATAAGTCAGGATGCTTCCTCTAAATTTGGTTACCAGTATTTGGTTATTCTATTCTTAGTCACCTTTACCATGTAGGATAGCTAATCAGCATCATACATGCAACACTGACACCTTTGCCAGGATGCTTTCTGTCCAAATTGGTCAATTCTGTTTAGTAATGGTGGCCATAGTATATGGTGGATTGATGTCATTAGAATATATCTGAAAGTCAAATTGTTACAAGTGATTTCTTTTTTGATGTTGTAAATAGAAACTATAAATGGGCGACAGACAATCGACCACATCAAAAACTCTCTTTTGCTAATGGGCCGGATGGGCAATGGGCAAATTTGCTAATGGGCAGAGCCTAAAGGCAGGCTTACTTAGTGTGAGTAAACTATTGGCAAACAATTTTACATATGTCTGAGTAAACCTGTTCACAAAGTATCTGTAAATGCAGTATAAAATTTTTGTCATGACCCCTGACCTTGAATGTGTTATCATATTTACAGGATCAGTAAACTTTTAAATGTAAAATTTATATTTTTAGAACTAGATTTGTGCTGATTTCAGTTTGCAATACAAGTAAGCCCAAGCATAGGACAAACAAGTAAACCTCCAATGGCAACTATGGCCAGATTGCTGACCAAGAATAATGTAAATTCATTTTTTATTCACTCTTTTTACCAATATTTGTAACTTTTATGGTTCCACTGAATAATGGATTGGAACAGCTAAATGCAAACTCAGGTGACTCCACTAGCAATATTTTGAAAAGTAAACTAAATGCAAGCCCTAATGCAGAGAAACTAAGCTCAATACCAACAACAGACAAAGAGAACAAAAGGAACAAAAAAGCAATGTCAAGACAACCATCCCTTTAAGAGAACAAGATTTCTAGATTGCTCGCCAACAAGATTTAGGTCTGATAAAAGCATATCATTTAGGAACAACTACATATCAGTAGAAGTCTTTTAGTAAAAACCTTTTGTCAATATCACCATCTTTACAAGATAAATAGCAATATCAATAAATTCAACGGAACCTCTATGGCAGTCATAATTGGAGGCTGGATCTGCTCCATTTTCAATTAGGTCCAACTCAATTTCATTAGAAATCTTTTAGTGAACATCCCATGTCAATATGATCCGTCAGCTTTTCTACAGGGGTCACGGTACCAGGCGAAGTGGACAACTAAGTTGCCAAAAAAATATAAACTTCACCTTCTTCTATTAGAAAAGCAAAATAGAGTTTGCCCTGTTATTTTTTTTTTACATACAATCAGTGACAGTAGTTAATGACTTTTGTGATGCTCCAATACCCTAGCCACCATAGTTCTGACAACATTGTGTTCTAGCCCAAGGGAAAAAGTATTGCATGCACTGTTAATACCAATTGCACTGACTCTTGACCGTTCACAGGCATGCATTTTATTAGTTGACTGACCATTAATCCTTTCCCAAGGAAGTTATCACTACTGAAAACATAAGAACTTGTGTTTCAAAACTTAAGCATCAATATGTTAGTAGTAATTTGTGTCTTACGAATAAAATCAGTGAAAAGCACTTTATAATTTGAAGATTTTAACTGCCATGTCTGCATTATTTTATTTATAAAATCAGTTTGAAACTACCAGTGAACCTGTCAAGGGGTAATAATGGAGGACACTGCTGTGTCTAGGAAGTACCACCTCATTAGACTGTGTTTACATAAATCATTGGGCAAATTGATCAAGGAAAATACACAAGTTATAGAAAGCAAAGACAAAATATTATGTGACAGAATATTTAGCCTGAAATGTGATCATGTAAGTCAGAAACACATGGGACAGTGCTATGCTGTGGAATTCAAGAAGCACTGTTAAGGTCAAGGTTGTTTTCAAACATCACTACTTTCATGAAAACACAAAAAATGCACTGACACAAGTACTATTTAACCAGTGCATAATATTACTAGAAGTACAAAGGCAAATAATAAAACTATAAATTTGCAATCCTACAAATAGTTTGCTGAAACAAAGCTAGAACATGGGGAGTGGTTATGTTAAGAAAATCCCTCTATCTACAAAAGGACACACATGTAATGCATGGCACAATAATTGTTCTTGGCTGTGTCAATTTGGTTGGAATGGGTCTAGTTCATTCATATATTGACTTTAATGCTTGTCTACAAATAGTTATGGTGTTTTATCTCTAATAATGAAATTAGGATAAACAGTATGATACAAAGACACTTGTCCATTCGCTCTCATGTACATGTTACAGGGGTTGTTCAAACCAGTTTGGAAATCTTTTTCAACTGCCATTTTATCATGAATTTTAAGAAAGTAAAACGACATTTTTCAGTGGTAGTTGATTAAGCATTTTTACCAAACGCAAATAGACATCCAAAGAAATAAGACATCATTCATAAAAAAGAACAAATAAACACACACACTGTGTTTCACTTCTCCCTGTTCAGCTCTCACTTCTCCCTAATCTAGCCAAAAGGAGAAGTCCCTTCTCCCTAAAATAAAAGTTGAACTTGAACAATGATTAAAAGATTTTCAAAATGGTCAGTCGGTTGGTTGTGTGGGTTTAACGCCATTTTTCAACATATGATATACATGGCGGCCACTATATTTGGTGAAGGAAGAACACAGGACGAACCAATAACCCATGGGAAGCTACTAGCAAGTTTTCTCACATAGCCACAATGGCGGAGAAAAGAATCACACCCACGCAGAGAAGGTGAGATGTCAGTGATCTGTAAAGGCGAGCACCATAGACCACTCAGGAACCCAGGTGGTCATAATGGTCATCAAGATGGTCATCTTGGAGGTTCGATTGAAACCATTCTCTGTCAGGGCCCACTACATAACTTAGAAAGTCTTTTAGAGAAAATCCAATGCATGCAAAAGCAACAATAACAAGATTTTCAATATGGCCTTATGCTTCTGGGTGTCAAGAATGAAATCATTTCCATTTAGGACAGACTAGACAATGAAGTCATTTATGATGAGTAGTGAAAAAGTTTTGAAGATGGTCACCACAGTGGGACAAATGTATGTGCAAAGTTTTGTGACTTTTCAGCTGTTTAAGATGAATAGTGATAACAAACTTGTGTAAAATAATGAATGACAAATGTTGGCATGAACAGTTTTGGTAGTTTACTGGCAGAGATAAAGAGCATAATAAATTTGAAGAAAAGTAGCCAAAATCTTAGTGAACTTAAGTTACAAAGGACTTTAACATCTTAACTAATCTTTTGGAAACTGACTATACCTTTGCCAAATCTTTAAATATGACAATAAGTCATGAAAAAAAATCTTAAGATTTATGAAATAAAACCAATAACATGAATATGCAATCAACTACTCTCTGGGAATTAGCAATTATTTCAACAATGTTATTATAACCAAAGGTAGAACCAAAATAGACTTAAGTGGAATGCTATTCCTTGTAAGCTATCCCATTGTATGTTTCAAAGACTGAACACAGTCACTAGAGTAGAAGACACAGTCACTATATCCTATTTTCTATTTCTGTAAATACATCACCACAAGAAGATGCACTTAAAATGTTTAATAACAAAACAAGTAACAGTGTTCACAGCATGGAAAGGTAAGTACATACTCACAAAATCTGAAGAAAAAAAAACCCACACACAATTCACTTTTCATAAGTCCCGGCATCTCCTAACAAATGTCAAGATAAGCTCTGACAGAAATCCAAAGTGGATTATTGATAAACAAGGCATCAGTTGACAATGTGATGCAAAGAATCACCTCAATCCTAATTTGATTAGTACTAGAGCCATTGCTGAGCAGGAACTTCGAAGATGATTACATTTCTGTAACATGAGACAGGTTTGAAAGCAACAAAGTAAGAACAGTCATTGTGTTCTGGTCCATGATAAATCCATCCAAATAAAAAGTACCTTCAAAAGTTTATGTAAATAATAACAAGATTTTGAAATAAGAACTTAAACACTACATGTATTTCCAAAGTATAAACCCTGGAAAATTAGTTATGCATCCCAGTTTAGGTGCATTGTAAAACTTCATCAAAAAAACAGCCCTGTCCCTGGGTTTTTTGGGTGGAGGGCACTGCATCCTGCCTGCTCTGTGATACATGCTACCCTCCCAAGGGCTTCCCTGTCTTTAATCTCTTGAGGTTTAATAATGGCATAAAGTAATATTCAAAATTTACATTGTTATCATTAATTTGGCATCATTAATCTCAGTAAATGTTATGTTAAAAGTGGAGTGCATAAAAATGACCTGTCTCACACAAAGGGTGTATTCAGAAAAGACCTGACCAAACTTAAAATTCCCTGAAATGCAACTAGCTTCCTGCCCTAACTAGTAGTCTGGGTAAAAAAACTGCAAAGATGCAAATAAACTGCAGTTTTCTTTGATGACTGAGATATGAGTTGCAGCCAATGCTGAGAGAAAAGAGACAAGTTGATTTGGTTTGGTACTTTACTGCACAGCAACACAAGAATGTTATTTAGTGCTGAGGCAAGTGGAGTAAAGATCCCTGCACAACAGTAGCTGACCCAGCCTGATCTGATTGTAGGATTCGACCCAGCACCTTTTGGTTGCATGTTGGGCATGCTAACCCCCCTGCCACCACAGCTGTCACTATTAATTACCTCTTTCAACAAACTGGAGGACACACTGGGCCTTATTTACATACCTGGGCCTGCATGGGAACAAACAAATTAAACCTTTTCTGTACTGCCAACTTTTGTAAAACTGGTATATAAATAAATTAACTGTACACTGCTTTTACCTTATGTTTATGGGACAATTCGTCTATCTGTGATTTCAACTGTTTCTCGAGGTTGTCAAGCTCTTTACTATGTTTTTCTGCCAACTTCTCTTCCAAATCCAGCAGTTCCTGCTGATGTGCAATTTCCAGTGCTTCTGCATCTTCGGACACTTTCCCTTCGTCCTCTTCTGCCTCTGCAAGCTGTGACTCTGCAACCAAAGAGGTGATACCTGAAGTCTTTACAAAAGTTAAAATTCTTTGATATTCATCCTCAACCCAATATATAAGGTCTGTTGATTGCCTTCAACATCTTCTCTCTGCACTACACTGGTGGTGAAACAAATTCTTGAACAATTATGCTTGTCAACAAATCTTCTCTTATTGTTTACAGTTTTAGTGTTTAACTAATCAAAAAGTAGGAGCAGTACATCATGTAAGTATACATACACCAGACTCTCAGCATAAAACAGCTGCTTTATCTGAAATAAAGACCAGGTACAGCTGGACATTAAAGTGAAGGTCAATATGCTTTTTCTACATTTCTCCTTTTGCTTTAGAGTCAACAGATTACAAATCTACCTACACCCTTGTTTACCCTTTCTCTGCAACAAACAAAACATATTTCTTCTTGCCAGTGAATTTCTACATAAACCAATGCAAAGAGTTAGAGGTATCTTTTTACTACAACCATTGTATCAACTCTGTAATCTAGCAGTTTTTTTTATTACTTTCTTAAAAAGAGTAAATAAATATTTTAGCATCATGAACTTTTATCAAATATGCAAAATGACACTGCAATGTATTTTCAGTTTCTTTTCGACAGCAATACTTCACATAAAAAGTCTACTCTCTACATTTGTGAAGAAATTCTATGGTATCTCTAGACATACCATAACAAAGCTACAACAGACAAGCATATAACAAATTTATGATTATTATGAACTGAATCTACTTACCTGATAAATTGTTGCATCTACCTTTGTCATATGGATATCATAAATCAAAGATCATTAAATGAACTGATTCAAGAGGTACTGACATTCTTACATATACAGCTATGCCATACTGCATAGCTGCCAACACCCAAGTTCAAAAATACTGATTGCTTATGACAAAAATACTGATTTTCAGGACTAAATACTGATTTTTAAAATTTTAATGCATATGTAACTACTTACAACATATACAACCATCAGTAAGGTAGGACAGTGCCTTACATATAATTATTTGATATCAAAAGATGCATGTGTTGCACACTTGCACCTTCTGGACGGGCACCCTGTTCCATTCGGGTGCCCATTCAGAAGGTGCAAGAGTGCAACACACTCAGACACAGGCTGTTTATAGGAGCCTTTTCCACACCTTGTTTTTTTTTTAATCATTATCAACTCCAATGTACCAACTTTCACTGATAATCTCAATTCTGTGTGATTTTCTTACTGAATTGTTTTCATTCCAGTATACGAGTAATCCTTTGCGATTTTACTGTCTGGAAAACGTGTGCAAAATAAATCACCAGCAACACTAGTAACTGAAAGAGGAAGGTTCATTTCTAAAAGAAATTTAATAAACCAAATTTCGATCGAATTACATCAAGGTTTTTTCTGGTATTTATATACATCCAAGTTCAGGCTGAGTTGTGTATGATGAAGCAACAAGCTGATGTTTATTAGCTTTTTCGTGCTCTTGTATTTCATGTGCGCCTCCATGCCCAATAGCGAAATCACATTACATAATTTGCAAAACATAAAGTCTTCTCCTTTACTAGACGATTTCACAAATCTAAACAAGACGACACAATTGTCCTTTCAGTTCTGTTTTCTTGTCTTTTCTGAAGAAAATTCTGAACCTTCTTATTTCCTATTCAACATGATTAGAAGTTGAATATTACGAAGATGAGACACAGTGGTAGCAGTAACTGTTCGCGAAATCCAATATGGCGGATAAAGACAGGCATGGTGGCCTCAATTTTGAATGAACCAATCATATTGTAGAACTGTATTCCTATATACATGCGATACATTTTTATCAGAATGGAACCGAGTGCCCGTTCTATACTGAATGAAAGGAAGGAAATTTTTTATTATTTTTTTTAAATAAAAAAACGTATTTTTTGCACAAAAAATGTACACCCGTATTCAGGTCCAAAATACGGGACAAATACGGAAAAAAACAGGACAGTTGGCAGCTATGCATACTGCAATGCTATTCAAGCCAACAATACTCAGTCCTACTTTACTCACCAGCCTGAAGCTTCTCTATCCTCTCTTCATACAACTCCAACTGTTCTTTATGCCTTCTCTCCATCTCTGCCATATCTTCTCTCAACCTCTCCAGCACGTCTTCACCACTGACCCTGGCTGACCTTGCCTCCTCCAGCTGTGCAGCAAATTCTTTCTCAATGGCTTCAACTTTTAACACATGATCATGGGTCAATGACTCACGAAGGTCATTCAATTCCTGATCATGCTGATCTTTAAGGGAGGTTCTGAGGTCTTCTAGTTCTTGTTCATATTTTTCCTTCAGCTTTCGAGCATCTTCTGCCCTCTCTCTGCTAAATCTTTCTATCAATTTATTCTGTTCTTCCAAATAATTGGTCTGTTGAAGAAAATTTATTCAAAATGAAATTGTAGCCTTACCTGTTAATATCGTTCAGAAAATCTTACAATGAAATTTCCAATGAATTAACATATTTACATAACCACTGTTTCAATGGATCAGACAGAAATTCATAATTGTATACATAAAGTAAATATCCAATTCAGTTACATACTACAAGAGCAATTATCTCTTTGTACACATTATTCTACCTATTAAAGGTTTACTGAAGACTACAATAAATAAAATCAAAGAGAACAACTATTAAACTACTGTAACTGTATTACACCACTCACATTTTTAACGCACTACTGACATGTTTTTCAGTTTAAAAAGATCCTTCTCCTCTAACATTACATTGTCATTCACAGTCATATCAATCAAGCCTGCTTCACATTACATCTTGCACCATAATTTTAGTTTTGACTGGTCCGCTAACCAATTTTCTTCATTAATATAATGAATCTACAGAACTGTTTTCAAATTGAAGAAACACATTTTTTTCATGGAAGTTACTTTTGCACAGCTGCTATAAATAGCACATAATGATAGTGCTATGAAAGCACATGTACGTCTATGATGGACAAGTATACTCTTGTGCTATTTTCACACAAAAACCTTTTCTACAACATTCTCAAATTTATATGATGTGTGTGATTAATGATATGTCATGTACCAATAATCATAATCCATATGCAGGCAAGTGTATGATGTAATTCAGGGAAAAACAGTATAATGATTACATCAGATATTTAATGGTTGGTAAGGATGTGAAAGTCTTGATAATATACACAAAGTATATTTATCATGATTTCTGTCTATCGTGTCTTACAAAGTAAATTCATCAAAGAACCAGATACTTCACCTGTCTTATATCTAGATGTTCTTTTATAGATTTAATTAATATCAAAATTTTATTAGTATTTCAATCTCTTATCTGGATTAAAAAACAAAATAAAAATAAAAATCTTTCCTATATTTTTGAAAAATGATCAACATCCAGTTCTTAGAAATATTTGATAATGTTATGTGTACCTTTCTGTACATCCTGCATTCAAAACCAAAGAAGCAGACATCTTGTTTTAATTATCATTTTCTCATATTTGTGTTTATGTGCAAGACATAAGGATGAACTAGCTTTTAGGTTACCTCAGTTAAGGAACAACATATCTTAAATAATCAGATTTTTATTGTCCTGCAAAAATCTTGCGATAAGTATCATTTTCTCATATTTGCATTTATGTGCAAGACATAACGATGAACTAGCCTTTATGTTACCTTTGTTAACGAACATATCTTAAATAATCAGTTCCTTATTTTCCTGCAAAAATAAACCTTTATTTAGCAGACACTACTGAACTTCAAATGCCATTTTCTCAATTCCACATGTAGATTGCTAAAGATAAGTTTAACTAAGTCTTTTGTGCCATCTCAAATTTACTTGATAAGACAATGTTTTGCATAACCTGAGTGTTATTTTCTTGTTCAGTTTCAAGAAGACTTTTGTTATCACCTGTTCATTTTCAAGCATTTCATCAAACTCCTGCTGCAACAGAGTTCTGGCCATGTCTAGCTCCGTGTCATATTTCTCATGGATGATGCTTGCCACTTCAGGTGCATCACCAGTGCGAATACCTGGATAATGAAAAATACACCTATAATATACATTGCTATATGTAAATAGAAGTATAGTAATCTAAATCAGCTTGCCTATTTACAAAAGAAACAAATATAAAGACATCTAATGAAAATAATCAAGTAAAAGATGGTCTTGTTGAAGAGACAATCTATTATTTAGAAATGTTTGCAAACATGACAGTGCTTTCAGATTTTTCTGTCAACAAACAAAAATAATAGAAAGCAAGAATAAACACATAAAAACTGACTAGATACCCAGCTTGTTTCAAGATTACAGACATATACCAAGTAAGATAACCAAGTGTTCCTTTGGAAACATCACATTTTTGTAACCTTGAGATATTGTCTCCCCTTACCTCCTGCTCTGAACATCAATATACCATGCCTAAAAAATGAAACTTTGTACATTTCTGTTTAACTGGAAAACCCTGATTCCCATGTGGTAATGGGATAAGTTTGATTTAGAACTGACTAGACATCATAAGCTGTCTGTTGGTGAAACCCCATGTTGATAGGACTTTCTATTTTGGAAAAGTAGTGATAACAAAAATGACAATAAAATGATTTTTTCAAGATGGCTGCCATAATACCAATACTGGATGTCAGATCTGAACCTTTTTCATTTAGGACCAAACATATATCATAAAAGTCTTCTGGCAAAAACCCTAATGGCATGTCAATATGACTTTCCTTTCAGGAGTAGCAATAACACGACTTTAAAAATGGCTGTCAAAAAGGCCATACTGAATGCCAGATTGGCATCACTTTCATGTAGGACCATCAAGACTCCATACAGTCTTAAAGTGAAAACCCTATAACCATCCCTACAGTGATTTTCAAGATTCCTACTGTGGAGGCCATACTGGCTGTCCAAGCAGTATCACTTTTATTTGGGACCAAACAGACCTGGTGATAAATGTATGTGTACGGTTCCATGGCAGGGCTTATGTTTTGTGAAGCGCGATCACTCTCACACATCATTGCACTCCTTAAATTACTTTCAGGAGAGTGATCCATCATTCTCCACAAACTCATAATTCAAAACAAAGATTTCCAGAAGTTTTCTGTGCAAACTTCTCAATTTTTGTCCCAGATTTCATGGCAGTTGCTTTTCACAAATACTGATAGGTTTACAGGTTCCGCCATTTTGATATATGATGTTGTGTTCTGTAAACTATGTGTGCCATAAATGACGATATTGTAAATATTTGAGAAGAATGAAAGCTATCCACAGCACCACTAGGGCAGCTGTTCGCAGATGTATTTCATACCATCCCATTAAGCTCATGTGGTCTATAACTAGGGTAATAAAACGTTAATCAAAAAAATGAGAAGGTGGGTATGTGTGTGAGTGGAATGGGAGACTTAGTACACTGAAATGCAAAGCAATGACTATTCTTATATTATGTTAAAAATTTTGAATGTGTACTGTACATACATGTGTTCATAAATATATTGTAACCTTTTAAATGCAACATTAAAGTCAACAATGATACCTGCAATTAACATCAAATTTAAGTTGGTTTGTATGACAAAGTGACTGGCAATTGAATGGCTCACAATGAACATTTCACAATCTGAGACAGGCAAAGTAGTGGCATGCCTCTTGGCAAATATGTTAGTTTATACAAGGATGGGATTCAAAATGCACTGTAACTCTGGCCAACCTATATAATGTACAAATGGAAAACTATCCCTGTGCATAATACTTCGCCCATCACCAAATTCAAATTGTAGCAATCAAATACAATTTTATACAAATATATTTCAAACCAATTTCATACCTTCAACTAGGTTCTCATATTTTTCCTCAACTTCTGCCAAAGCATGTTCGTGTTCTTGGATTAATTCCGTCTTCTCTGCCTCCCACACTTCCTGTAGCTCTTTTTGAAGGAGATCCATTTTCTCTTCATATTCTCTTCTCATTTCATTGATACGATTTTCATAGTCTTTCTTCGCTTGATCAGGCACAGTTTGATATTTCTCTCTAGATTTTTTCTCTCCCTGATCTTTCTCCTTCCTGGTTTCCTCCAATATTCTACTCATATCACTTAACCTTTCTTTGAATTCTTTTTCTTTAGATTCATACTCTGTTTTCAACTGCTCCAATCGGAACTCATACTCCTTTCTAACTTCATCTACTAATTTCTTATCATCTTCCTCTACTTTTCTACTATCTTCTAAATTAAACTGAGCTTCAATTAACTTCTCTTTACTGTCTGTTAATAATTTATCGTAATCTTCTTTTAATCTGGCAAATTTTTCCTCATATTCCACCTCAAGTTCATCCCTAATCTTTTCCTTCAAGAACTCAATATCTTTGTCTTTCTCATCACTATCCATTTTGTCTTTCAGACCCGAGTCTACAATGTCAAAAGTAATAAGATCTGTTTCTTGTGATTCAAGTCGAACTTCTGCTTGGGACTGAAGCTCTTCTATTTTATGTTGATATTCAGCATTAATATATTCAATAGCTTCCTCATTCTCTTTTGGAATATCTTGCGACACCACTTCACTCGGAAGAGAGGCAGAGCCATCTCCTTCAGTACTCTCAGATTTCCATAATTTTTCTTCAAATTCCTGCAATCTTCTCTCATATTCCTCCAATTTTTCTTCATATTCCTGTTTCATTTGTTCGATTTTTTCCTCAAATTCTTCTGATAATTCATCTCTAATGTGCTCCCTCATTACTGATTCATCAGTTGCCACAGCCTGTTCTGTCTGAATTTCAAGTTTTGATTTTAAATCTTTCAGTTCGAATTGTAGTTCACTTATTTTTGCTTCATACTCGTGCCTTAAGTTTTCCATTGTCCTATTCAAAGATTCATCATATGCCCCTGATATTTTACTCATCCTTTCTTCACCTAACAGTGACTCGTCTCCCTCACTTGCATCACTAACACTAGTAGATTCTAAGTATCTTAATTTACTCTCATATTCATTAGTCAACTTTTTCACCTCCTCCTCATGAGCCTGAGTCAATGCCACAGCCTGCTCTCTGAGCTGTGCATTCATTTTTTGTTTAATTGCTTCAGCCTGTTTATGTAACTCATCATTATGCCTGTTTTCCAAGAAATCTGCCTGTTTCTTCATTTCTTGCTCATACTTGTTGGATAGCTCCTCAGCCTGGTTTCGAATCTCCTCCTCATGTTTTATTACATTCATCAACTCCACCTCAACTTTCAGAGCTTCTAAAGCGTGTTGATGCTGAACAGTTAATTCATCTATCTCCTCTCTCATCTTTCTCTCAATCTCTTTGTATGAAAATAGCTCCTTTCCAAGTTCATCTATCTTTGTATTAAGTTCTTTAATTACTTTTGACTGATCTGACTCGGTTTCAGCCTCATCCTTTTTACCTTTTTCCACCTCCTTTTCTAGACCAGCAATCCTAGTATCTCGGTCTTCCAGCAATTTTTTAAGATTCTGAATTTCCTGGGATCGAGCTTTCAAATCATCTTCCATCTCTTCCAAAGATTTTGTATCATCCAGAAGTTTTCCATGAAGTTCTGTTTCAATGTTCACCTCCTCTTCAAGTCTTTTCTGAAGTTCCAACAACATACAGTCCTTTTCCTTCAACTGTCCCTCAAGCTGTTTCAACTTAGCATCTTGTGATTGCATCTTTTTATCCATTTCTCGCAACTGAACCCCATAAACCTCTTCTGTTTCTGGAGGTGATTCAGGTGGTGTACTCTCAGTATCTGATATTACAGTGAGCATTGCAGTTTTTTGAACATATGTCCTTTCCTTTTCAAATCTGGCTGGAGGTTCTGTTTCAGGCAGTGGTGGGGTAGACTGGTGGCCATCCTGGAAGTCTGAGATAGTCTGTTGTAGCCGCTGAATTTCAATTCTGTAGGTTTCTTCTGCATCTTTAACTTTATTTCCATAGTACTCTTTTAATTGTTCCAGTTCCTTATTATGCTCCTCTGTTAAACGTGACCTCAGCATCTCCTCTGAAATATCATGATTTATGTACTGCATTCCGCACAAAATATCTAAATGCTGTACAAAAATTGTGCGCACCAATTTTAAAGGTCAAAATATATTCATGTTGAAACATACTAGTTAATTAGACAAGATTATAACAATACTGTAGTACTCATTGTGAAAAATTGTTATTCTGATAGTAATATCATCAAACTCAGAAAACGTTGATACTAAACATACAAAGAATACAAAGTTAGAAGAGGGATATCAATTTTGTTGTAATATGAGGGTCATAGTTATGTTTAGACATGCACCAGAAGAACAAAGTGACAGTGTCATGCCTTAACACAGGAAGTCCTGAATTTTCAATGGCAATATATATTTAATAGCCCACCTGGTTCCTAAAATGATAAAATTATTTAAACTAAGTTAATAATATAAGATAGAAAATTTGAAACATTCCATTTATGATCTGACACAATTTTAGTAAGAACACTATGACAACCAAGGAAACGCCAACCAATCAGCAAAGGTCATGGGGTGATGATATCAAGCAAGACACACAAGTGTGGTGTACTTCATTTTTTGTTTGGTAATTCAGCATAAATGTCATGAGACCGTAACAACATAGTTGCCAAATATTTATATTCTGAAGTGTGTATCTTGTCTTAATATGAAGGCTATGTTCCAATAATAAACAGTACACACATTATGGATTAAGTGTTGCCACTCTATCCAGTGGATGTGGACAGAGGGGCAAGGAAGGAAATGCCCACTATGTCCATTCAGTCTGATGGATTTCCCCTCAAGTCTACTGGAAATCCACTCATCTAGTGGAAGTCCATTATGGATTTTATTGCAGTCATAGGAGGTTTTATTGCACCCCTAGTTGATTTGATTGTATTCGCTCCTTGAGTTGATACACTATACAAACAGGCAAGAGAAACCCGAAAACGTAAACCCAACCCTGGCACGGGTCAATTTCATACCTTTAACCTTTCAAACTATACACTGGTAAATTTCTTGTGGAATTTATCATTGGTGTAGCTAGGGATACATAAATATGAACATGCATAGTGTAGAAAAAATATGAGGTTCTAAATTTCTTGAATATTTTCCATGACAAAACTTACATGAGAAAAACTGGTTGGCTACAACATATATCCCTTTTGATCGATTACATGTACATCCTGTTCTGCATCAAGAAGTAACTTTGCTGTTCTTTCTCAATAAATAATATTTCATAAAAGTGCTTCTTGTACCAGCTATTCTATATATAGTTAATCTGTATTGTTTGTTGGCTTGTCTTCAAGATCATATGTTGTGTATATCTGTATTTGTTCTGAACTTCAGTCCAAAATGAAGCTAATGGTGTACCTGATCAGAGACATTTATTTTGTAAGCATAATACCTAGCTAATGTTCAGATCATTATCAATGGAAGTAAACAGATTTACTTCTATCTGAATGTAGGATATTAGTCTTTCATTTGGAAATTCCTAAACTTGTTAACAACTTAGAATGTTTTAGAGAGGAGACTGACCTACAACCTGGCTCTATTATTGTGTCTCAGATTTTTATATAATGTTGTTTACTTGAAAAATTACTCATTCTTGTCTAAACATCCAAAGCAGAATCAGTCTTATTGTTGTTTTCAGTTTTTAATTTAGTTGGATTTATTTATTCAAATTATTATTCACTGGAATTACAAAGTGTTCAATAATATTCTTGGACTAAAACATTAATTTGGAATTATAGCCAATTCAGACAAGGACATTTCAGATTATATTATTGTGATACACCAAACTACTCTTAACACATAACCACATTCCAGGCCATTGGTACATTAGCACATTCAAGACTACAGGGACATCAACACACTCAATATTATAATTTTTTTAAACACCACGGGAATTCAGTTGGAACTTCACATATTCAGACACGTGACAGAACTCTAGGTATGGTAGAACTTTGGGACTATTTGGGATTTAATTCACAATAATTTAAGTTCTTTTCAAATTTTCACTTTGTGTTCTAAGGAAATAAATTATTTCTTGAATTTTGCAAAACTTGTTGGTGTTCACTCTTTTCTGTTACTTAGCTTAAGAAAATAGAGTCTTAAAATTATTATTTTGTTATAGTTTCCTTCAACATCAATTCTATTTCCAAAAACTCCTTTAAAGAAATTATTAAAAGCAGTATGCAATACCCTTATTTGTATACTTAGAAAATAACTGATTATTTGCTAGTATGCTAATTTTTAAATGTGCCAAATTCATCAAAGAATGTACTATACCAAATAAATTATATCTGCATTAAGTGAAAAGCTATAATTTTATCTCTTACTGAAAATACTTAAGTGAGGACACTTTTACAGTACTTTCATCCATCCATTTGGTAATTCTAAACTTAACAGATGACCAAACCAGTAATCCTAAATATATTCTTTTAGTTGTTGGTCACAGAATGCAGCACCACATGCTTCATACAGTCTGCGTAAATACAGGTCTAATTTAAAAGTAAACACACATCTTGCTCCTGAGAAAATGTGTCACATGGATATTTATATTTTGGGTCACAAGTATTAAACAGAGATTCAACTAGTAGAGGTTGTATTTTGGATAGTACTGTCTATATTTCATTGTGCGGGAACATTTCAAGCAAACAATTTAAACATGACTGGGGGAATGAAAAACTAAATCATAACTTTTCTAGCATTTTTTTTATTTTAATAACAAAACTGAACCAGATAATACATGTTATTTCTATTTCATTTTATTTGTCTGAAAAAAGAATCTCTCTGTCTCTCTTTCTCTCTCTCTAAAATGACTATCATTAAACTCTGCATATTCAAAGCACCTAAACAGTCTCAGGATTCTTTGCTCAGAAATTTATCTTTCATATCAAGCAATATGTTATGTGAATGCGATTTAGTGTACTAGTCTTTGAATATTAAATGGCATTAAGTACAACTTAAAAAGAGCATTCTGCACTGTGTACTGTAGCTGAGTCAACTGGTATGTTCCACGCTATGTAGTGGACATCCACTATTACCTAATTAAATTACTTGCTACTTACTAATTGGGGCAATAAAACTTAATCCGTCTACTACAAGGCACAACAATGGACAATCAACAATGACCACTACAACTGATCCATGATGGAAAGGGCAGGAAAAGGACATTGATTTTCCATAATCTACAATGCATGTACTGTACCTGAAAAATCAGCTTGAAACTATCTTAACCATTAATCAATGCCTCCCCACCCCTAAGAAAGAATATATTGGAAATTTATTAATGAAACAGGAATGCGCACAACTTAACATGGACAGAAGGATAGACAATCATAAAACTATATGCTCTAATCATATTCTGTGGTGGTGCGCGTAGAGAAAAGCTTTGCATACAGCTAAAAACTTAGTTCTAATCTAAACAGAATAGTATGAATTAACCCAAGATTTCTAAAACACTCTCCTTCCCAATGCACTGACGCATGGGAGAGAGAGTAGGCATACCAGTCCGAGTTTCGATCTTGGTCTGGAAGGTTTTCATCTGTTCTTCATAATCATGCCGGATATCCATCATTTCTTTCTGTTGTTTCTCTACTTCCTGTGACTGAGATGCCATCACTTCCGTGCGAAGAGCAAGTAGCTGCTCATATTCAGACAGGAGACGAGAGCGGAGTTGTGTGATTTCTTGCCTCTGGCCCTCCAGTGTCTGAACCACATCTGAAATGTTGATTACTTCCTAATTTTCAACTGCATATAAACACAAATATTGCTATTTAAAGTTACTCTAATTAGGTAAATGCAATGGAATGAATAAAAAAAACTTCTAATTTATTTGCATTGTCAGCAGGTGAAATACTCTCCGTTTAAATCTGTTGCCTTTCCACTTAAAATATTACGAGTTACAAGTAATAAACAACTTATAAAGCAAAACGGTGCTTTACACTATTCCTTGAGTGCCTTTCCCAAGGACATATTAAGTGGCCAATTTGGTCTAGTCTGGGCAGGTGCCAAACCTACATCCCTTGAATTATCAGTCTGACAGTTTACCAAACTGAGCCAGCATGGCTCCTAATGTACCACTTTTATGAACTCTAAGACATTGGACAGTGTTCATTTTATTTTCTTCCTGACATAAAGGTCTCTTACAAGATAATATTGTGCCTCTTTTCAGTTACATAATATCATGTCATCTCTTTCATGAGCCACATTTCATCATGGAAGTTGTAAACATCATCTACAGCTGAAATTACCAGTTGATATCTATAAAAAACTGACATCTATGGTAATATTTTATGTGAGACATTAACAGCAAACTTGTCTATTCAGAAAATCTTACCAGCCAGGCTGTCTCCATCTTGAACTTTAGGGCAGCTATGAACCTGATAAACCAATTAAAGTCAATCACCAGTCGGAACGTTCCATATGCTTTCGGTTATAAGGAATAGATATAAATGAAAGCACAGAGAGTCCGGTTTATAATCAATCTCCACCACTCACATGGAGAGCAAAGTATATATCTCCGCCAAAATTAGCAACTTCTAGGGTTGGTTGGAAATGCCATAATAGAATGGGATAACAAAAGGGGTAATGGATGAATAAAGATTCTAAACCCGTTCACAACAATTTGGATAACCAATTTGTTGTTCAGACACAAATCGATCCATGTCTATTGAAAATGAAAGAATCAAGTACCTACCAGAATATCACTGGAAAGCAGCAGAGGTGGCAACATGTCACTGTCATATCTTCAGAGGCTTGGAAGAGGAGAATCTGGGCTTTCCCTCCCTTTATTAGCTAACTTCTTGTGTTGGGAAAACTACAACCATCAATTATGCAACTGCAGTCACAACAACTGATGATGATCAAACCCTGTTCTGGTGAAAGTCTCTCAAGGTTGGAACTCGCACTTACGATGACAAAAGGACAATGGAGAAGATAAGGAACATTGGAGGAAAAGTACCTGTGCAGTCTGCTTCCTTGCATTTTCAATACAGCCTCTGAACAATTGGGAGATCAAAATGGTAACAACTGTAAAGTCAGAAAATGATGTGGCTCAATTCATGCAGCAGTCAGGACATTCAGCATAGTCAATGAGGCATGAAGACTTCCACATGTTCACCTGCTTTCTTCACAAGTCTTAGGATACTGAGTGATGCCAAGTCCAGCAATGATGAGGTTGCTATTATATTTCTAATTAGCCTAGATTGCTTGAAATTTCAGCAATCTATCTTGTAATAAGTGGAGCAGACATGATACCAATGCTATATCTTAAGCTAGATTTGCAACTTCCAGGTGATAAGGCAAACAAAAAAGTGTTTCTGTTCAGCTGACCATCCCCATTTTTTGTTGCTGACCTTGGCACTTTTTACCCACGGAGTTTAAAAGTAAAAAAAAACAAAGAAATAAAAAGGTTTCTTTTAATTCCTGAAATTAATTTGTGGATCTAATTAAGCTGGTTTTGCCCAGTACTTGAAACACTAGTACATTATATATAATGTTTAATAATGATAATAAAACTACCTACCTACCCCAATTTTAAAACTAGTGCAATAGGAAACACACATATTTCAAGGTGGGGCGTGGATAAGCATCTGAATGCATCTTATGCCAGTGGGCAGCTAACAACGCTGGCAGCTGCCTTTTTTCTGACAATCTCCTTAATCCTAAAGTACCGAGGCAGAAAATGATAAGCTGGATGGTTGTTTCCATTGTTTGCATTCGCTGATGCCCTGACCTGATATGCCTATCTCTGATGGTGGACATTCAGCAGTAGGCATAATTCAACAAATAACTGACAACTTAAAATGAAGTCAGTCCTTAAAACTAAAGACAGACCTTTCAATGGTAGGATCTGGGTTATACATCTGGTTGAGGTTATCACCATTTTCATTGGTATGTTAATCATCATGTAGTAAGACTTCTACATCCACATATATCAGACCCATTGGAAGGGAGGAGGTAGATTTGTCATTGAGGTACGATGGTGGGCTGCTTCATGGATGGACCAACCTGAAAGGTCCCATTAACAGCCCATGGAAGATGGAACAGTCAGCCATTTGCAGTCCAACCCATTGTAAATAAATAGTAAGGAATAGCCAAGCTGATAAATCATGACCTCGGACAGCAGATGAAAGCATAAATGTCAATGTGGATGCCTGAAAACTCCAGAGAAGTTGGCCAGAAACCATTTGCACCAAGACTGAGAGGCACTCTCACTGCTTTGGCATGCATCCACCCATCATCTCCAAGTCAGCTGGTGAAAGGCAGGAAAACAGGCAATAAAAGTCCCTCTATATCTGAAGTTTCATGGATAATTCTTCTCATATGGGAAGTCTGCAAAATATTTCCAGCCATGATTCCATATTCCTCTTCTTCCAGTTGGCTGAAAGTAATCCAATAGATCACCCCTCAAACATGCACTGGTATGTCAGTGGTTTGAGGCCTCAGACAGATTTGTTCAAAACACATCAGTGCACATATATACCATTCTTATATACTTACCATCATTTCTTGTTGCTCCAAAGTTACATTCAGTTGAAAGGGTCTTTTGTGACCTGTACAACATATTTTTGTATCAAATCTGATGCTTGACTACTTAATAAACCACCTTGAGTCTAAATGACTAGGTTACATTCATGGATAACAGGTATACCATCAACATCAAGCAACCAATCAGATGTTCCATCAATTTCAAGCAAACAATCAAATGCGACTTTTGTTCATTCAAAATATTTTAGTTTCTTAGCTCATGTGACATAAGTATCGGTGAATGCGACTATCACCAGATGAATACTGTCCTGTGACTATTATCAGTTAAACAGCATGCAAAATTAAAAAAACAGACTGATTAATTTTACATTGTAACCCAAATTGCTCAGAACAGTCAATTTACCCATCCATTTAGTAATCTAGATTGATGTTGAACAGTGACAATAGTCCAAAGAGAAATCTGCACCTCAATGGATGCATGATATTACTGGAAGAGCTATTGTAACAAATTAAGAAATGGCAACAGGTGGTAGAGTTGTGTGATTCCATATGGTTTTAAAAGTTTACAAATACTGAAAATCGTAAGATTTGTGGAATCTTGCTGGAAGGAGGGGCCACATGGGAATCCCAGACTTTGTTCTTGACAGACTCTGTGTTGGGGTGAAAGCTCAGGATTTCTGCATTTTTTGCTGCCTTTCAATTTTTCTGAAAGACATAGACCAAAACCCCTCTGACCTTCTTGTATAGGCACTGCAAGGGATGGCATAAGTACCCTTTGCACTCCAAAGACAAGTCTCTTACATGTCCTCTGATATGTTGAACTTACCTTTCAAGCACCTAGTTGCCACTGAATCTGTACATATAACAATGATAAAAGGACTAAGTTATGAAAAAGTAAAAAGGTACAAACAATAGCAAATTAGGGCATAGTAAAAGGTGAAACTTAAAGTTACCCATGCAATGATACAAAATACAGAGCAGACTGAGGCTAAGTCCACAACAGAGGAAAAACATGAAAAATTAAGGACTAAAATTTTAAAATATATTTGATACCCTGTCAAAGACACTGTGCTGACAATAGAGAACTTATTTATAAAAATAGGAAGTGTTGATACTGAAGCCCACAATTTACTAGCAACACTACTGATATAATAGGCAGGCAAATTTTCAGTGACCCGAACACCCAGGCAAGATATTTATCAAAGAGGGCCAGTAAACATAAAACACACTCAACACATGAGAAGATATTAGTTGGCTTGAGAAATTACATAAAGTGCAAACTGAAAACAACTGCACTCCTGAAAATTCTAGGGTGATTTGCAGTCTTACAAAGGAATGCATGTACTTAAAACAGTCACATATGCTAGCAAGTCACTAAAACACAACATTGTTTTTGTTTCATTTTGTTTTATTCTTTTCAATCCTATGACTTCCAAAAGTTGGATTTGGTCAGAATATCTCTCACAACATTCAAATTTGGCCACTGAGTTTGTATATATGACATGTCAAACGTGACTAAAGGATCATAAATGCAGTTATCACATAGTAGGTAAAGTTTTCCTATATTATGTGCAGTTTCATATTTTTTATATTACCACACATTAAAATAACACTTTATATGATTCTGATTGGTCAAGTAAGCCCATGAAATTATTGTGCAGTATTCTCTTTACTGATTGGCTGCGATCAAGGGAAAACTTTTTTAATCGAAACTTCTGGAAATTTGGTTTGCAACGAACATTTTTGGCCGCCATTTCTTGAATCAACTCACAATTGGGAATAAGGGAAAAATGGTCTCATCTGTTTCAGTATGGCTAATTTACCCCCACAGGGGTTTGTTATGACATGTATAATATATCATAACATGAAAAATGGCTAAAACCTCAGGACAAAAACATTAACAAGTAAAACTGTGGGTATTGCTTGTGTGGGGTGGGGGTTGAGGGAGGTGGTATGTCTGTAGTATGGAATCCACCCTATATACAAGCGTGGTTTAAATGTTAACTTACAGAAGTAAATAAACTCTCCTCTGTTCACAGAAGAATGTGGACATAAACTGGTCTCCAAACTGACAGAAGTTTATCCAACCATATATGCAGTAAATATGTGATGTAATTCCAAGTCAAAATGAAATGTGTTTGCATATTCTGTAGTCTACTGTTCCAAATCAAACACTGCAAACATCCGGTCACAAATACATTACAGCAAATATGGGAATTTCTGCATCCAGTAAACCTTCTTTCACATGAATATCACAATATCAATGTAATGTTTAGTTGTGAAAGTGACACTTTAAGGTTACATAAACGTGGATAGTCAACTTTATGGGTAGTGCATCAAACAACGCGACATCGCACATATTAGACATTCTGTGCTGAAAAATGATTTTGTCTGTGTCTGTTGTTCTGTTTATTTGGAAGGATGCTGGTTTATAAGAAAAGTATAATCTGCTTTAAAATGTCAATAATATTTCAGCTTTGGTTGGGAATATTTTTTCGCACAACAAATGAAAGGTGCATTATCTGTCAGAATGAACAGAATGAACAAAAATTATTTTTTTCTCTTTCCATCTGAATAATTTCCACTGAAATAAAAACTACGTGATAAAAAGAATCTCAAATCACCAAGGCTCACAAAAGCTGGACATTATTCAACTCGTTTCATAAATTCAATATTAAATCATTACCCATTTGAGATCCTCTATTCATATTTGTAACATTCACCATTAATTTGTGACAGATACAAATGTTTTGTAAAAAAAAAAATTATTATTTTGTCATTAATAATGAAAACATGCTGTTATTATCATTAAAGTCATAACAAGATTATCTGGGAATTTCTGTACGTTCCTTACTGACCAGTACAGTGAAAAAATACAGTGGTACGTACCACAGGAATAAAATGCCACAGTAAACTGGTACACCAATAATACTGAACACATCTACTGCACTGATCTCAAAAATACTAACAGATGACAATCGCTATACCTTCAGCACTTTCTACTGTACTGTCTCTCTCTTGCAGAAAGTGGAATTCCTCCAGAGTAACTGGTGCTGATTTTACACTTTCTGCATCGTCAAATTCAGAATCAGTTTGGGAATCACGAGTGGTGTGGATTTTTTTGGGCGAGAATCCCCTTTTCACAGACTCTTTTTCAAGATTTTCTGAAATTTTCTGAAAGGATAATGCACAGTTCTATTAAAATATTCATGGCAGAAAAATATGTATGCATTAGTTCTGAACAGCAATATCAAACGCTAAAAGTATGCAGAAAATCCAATGAATTAAAAGAAAACCATTTGAACAATAAAATTAAACCTGCATGTGCCTTTCAATTTCAAATGAAAACAATTTACAAGCAAACTGGCCTCTTCCTTCACAAAGTTTATAAAGAGAAAACTAGTACTATTATGCTCATAAATATCTTAGAGGGGGTTTGATATCTTTGATACATCAATAAATCATAATATTTTATCTGGTGAGTGTTATCATCGTAATACAAACTAAAACTAACGATACAGAAAAATAAGTGAATGAAAAAACAAACAACACAAACAGTCCAATAATAAATATTTACTTGTAGTCTTTCTAACCCTTCAATTGATATCTGTTTTGTTCTATTTGTTTTAATGTCACTTTAACACATTATTGGCTATATCATGCTAAGGAAATGGGAGCGAAGTGCCTTTCCCAAGATCACACCAAGGCAGCCAACCCAGGCATGCCTGGGTGGATATCCAAGCCAGGACTCTTGGATTACAAGTCTGATGCTCTGCCAGTGGAGCTACTGTGGCTCTCCCTTCAAAGGAAGTAATCAACAAACACACTTAAACATGTCTAAAACTGTCATACACAGTATATCTTCCTAAGTAACTGCCATGCATACTCCTTCAAAATTCATAGAATTATAGTCTTTTTATTCAAATAATACCTACTGTATATTTTGATTTGATCCATGTAACATATTTCTTTCCAACTGGAGTATTTTTGTATGCTTATGCCATATATTTATTATTATTCTAACTTTCTAACACAGGTAATACTACAAGTGGGCAAAATAAACAAGCTCTTCCATAAAATTTTGCTTCAACATGTCAGGAAAACAAAGTTGACTTCACCATGCCACAAATTGGTACCAACCCCCAATTCCATTTCCCCTATTGAGACTGTGACCAAAACAGCAAATATTATATGGGTTTAAAGGTTTAAAACAGTAGAAATGTAATAGTGGGGGACTAAATTTATTTATTTAATACTTGCCTGCTATTATTGCATTGGAAAGATCGATGATGATTCATTTCCCCTCTCCCACCCACCGCCCACACAAACTTTGAAAATAAGACCCAGGAATAAATTCTGGTTTTTGTATGTTCTTCACTGTCTACTGCAACCTTCCTGACACTAGTGTACACATCTTCCCCAAGAGGTACCTGTTGGGAATGGTAGAAGAAAATAGGGGTTCTTGAAATAGGTTGATGTTCACAGAAGCAAAGCTTGTAACCCTCATTCACTTTGGAAATGACCCAGCATCCTGTGAGATGTGCAAACATACATCAGAAAAATGGCTTGATATGGCATGCATCTGAATGCTGGAAAGAAGGGGAGTTGGCAAGAGAGGGTGTGACTTGATTGCCTCCACCCTTAGGGAAAGGGGAGAAGTTCTTTCCTTGCCAGCTCCCTACCCCTTAGGGAAGGGGGAGAAGTTCTTTCCTTGCCCATCCCCTACCCCTGGCAACCTCACAGTGAGAAAGATGAGCAGAAAGGATTTTAAAACATGGACTGGTTCCTATGGTTTCCCCCTTTAAAACTTTTAGGAAAGAGAGTATGTAGTATGTAGTATTACTTTATGGCACCACAGCAAAAATAGTGGTAATGTAGTACCAACAAAAAATTATCTTCCAAAACTGAATTGCACAAAAATTAGGAAGATAACATCTTCCAAAATAAATGTATAACAAAGCAAAACAAGATAAAATATAAAACATAAAGATGTAAAAATTCTTTAAAATGTATATAAAATAACAGATAAAGGTAACACAGTTAAAATCCCTAAAACATGATTATTTGTTGTATAAAGTGAAATCTCTTAAAAAGTTCACAATTTTCTCTGGTGGTACATCATTTAGGAGAGGCAGCCATGGACCCTTAGGGATTGGGGTGTTTATTTGCCAGCTTAGCTAGACCCAGTACCAGTGTTGCTGATCCCTCAAATTTTATGAGGTTACTGTAGGAGCAGATCTCCAAATAACATCTCTGCATTAATAGAGATTGCCCAAAAATGCTTTTTTCTGTGTTCCTGCAAGATCTTTAACCTCTCCATGGCAGCATCCCTACTGAGGTGAGGGTCTGTGTGTGTATGTGTGTGATTTGGAATTGTAACACAGCTTTAACAATTTTTCAGTCATATCGTTACAATGTCTGCAGTGTGGCAGTTTATAGTGATGTTTAACACTGGGACATCATGCCACAGATATGGAGCATGATGTCCAACCCAGTCAAATTATCCTGACACCGGGCCAACCAGTCCTAACATTAACCTCTTAATGCTGAGCACCAAGCAAGGCAGCTGTTAGTATCATTTTTATAAGTCTTTGGTAAGACTCAGCTGGGGTTCAAACCCGTGACCTCCTGCATCCGAGGCGGACGGTCTAACCACTAGACCACAGAAGCAGTTTGGAGGTGAGGGCACTCTGCAGACAGCACTACAGATATCAACATGAACATGTTGTGATGTCTTGGCAACTACCTCTGACAATCTCAGCCATGCAACTGGAGATAATGATTCCTCTTTCAACAGACTGATGGGGCAGCTGAAAAAGATAGGTATGTGAGGCTACGGTAACTAGTGTCTATGCCTTCCTTTCCAATTCCTTGTGAGCCTCGATGAGATGGGCCCAGTTCCTTGCCTAAATCCCCACCTGGGAGACTCTGCAAGTCCAAGATGTTGGGCTTAAGGACCCAAGAGAACAAATGAACCATGTAGCTACTGGATGAAAAAAGGGGTCAAAGCAAAGAAAAGGGGACAACTCTTCCACTCTCAGGTCCCCTTTTGACCTCAACAATTTCTGAGCTAGCTCTCACACCATCACTGAGGGTGAGAGCAACAGCAGGTCCATTTTAGATTGTGCCCCAGAAAGTCTCTACAAACTGGAAAGGATCCCAGCCTCCAATGATCCCAGAGATTTGGGACACACATCTAGCGGTAAGTAGGCAGTTGTACTTCATTTTTTAATACCTTATCAAAAGTTCACACCTCATCCTCCTTTATCACCTAATCCAGTGAGTGGAATGAAAAAGGCAAATACAACAGATCAGAAGGATGATGGTGCAACAAAGATTTAGGGAACTCTTCTGTGTCCACAAAAATCAACAGTTTGTCATCATGTCTACACTCTTGGGAGTTGATTTCCTGATTCAGGATGGGGGAGAGAGATCTGTCTCTTTGAACCTCTATCCCTTGATAAATGGATGCAATTCCTCTTGGTGCCAAGTGCCAGTTCCCATTCTCTTCCTTGATAATGACGCCAGAGGAGATGGGTAAGATCTAGGGCCATCCTGGTCCACCCATCCATGGACCCAAGGCAAAGTCATCAATGGCGTTATGGTTGGAAAAGACGATATAACCAACTCACCTCTAGGTTGTGGATGTCTCTAAGTTCCATAGAGACCAAACAGAACTTAGTTTTTGATAATATGGGGTATCAACCCAAACCCTTTCCCTTACACCACTTCCTCTGCATCAAAACCTGATAGATGTTCCCCATAGGGACTAAACAAAAACATAGAAAAAGTGGGACTATTGAACTGATTCCTTCCCTAAACTAGTGATTCAAACTTGGTACCTATTCCAAAACCAGTGTTTGGCACCCACAATCACGTATATTAATTAATGCTTGGAGCCCAGCTCACTATGCTCCATGATCAGTGACTCAAGACCAAAAATAGAAGATCAGCACCACACAACAAGCAATGTGCCCAGTAGCAAGTTACTGACATTATATGACTGTTTCCTGGTGTCAGGCACCCAGTGCCCTGTAACTGTCAACAGACATATGAAGACTGTCTCTTGTCACATTAGCCGGTGCCCTGTGACAAACCAGGCAATGACCAGTCAGATGACAAAGCTTACTGGGTATTCTCTGTTTTGAAAAGACTCCAATGAGAGAGATCTCCTTGATTTAATTTCAGGTCTACTTGGCTAAGATGATGACTACGCCTCCATTGTACCAGGAAGTCATCTCAGGCTTTATATTGGGAAAACTTCTGTACACTAGTGCAGATGCCTCACTCAGTGATCCCCCATCCCCTGAGCAAAGCAGGCAAATTCCTTATCCCAGACACTTCATTTACAAAGATTGTCAACTTCCATATATCGGCAAGGGCCATAGTTCCCATCCTGGAAACGGAGGTGGTGCCTCCTCAAAAATAAAGAGGGAGAAGCAGGACCATTCTTCATGGCCCAATACGCCTAATGACTTTCCAACAAATCCCAAACCTTGTCCAGCCACAAACAATAAATGTTTAGAAATTACTTACCCTGGCTCCAGTTACTATTAGAAGGATAAAATACAAGAAGCACCACTTCACTTGTAATGTACTCACAAAAATAAAAATTAAAAGGGACTGAGATGCATGAACATAAAGCAAAAACTGGGAAGAAAATAGCAAATACAACAAAAAATAGAAAAGATTCTGACTGAAGGTGTAATTGCCTAAAGAAGGCTAATATCATGCAGCATTGTGCATCCAGGTGACACATATAAAAGCATGGAGTCCTTAGAAAAGGAAGATGATATTCCAATTATCAGAAGTGGACTGAGGTATCATACTGTGATCATGCTGTTTTGTTTTTTTTTTAATTGTAGCCCTCCAATTACTAACTGTAGGAGAGAATAATGTCCTTGGACTGTGGTCTGGCACACTGTATGGCTATGCAACAATAGCAGATAATGTATTACAGCTATTATAGTATGCTTTAAAATCAACTTATGGGCTAAGAAAGTAGTTATCGGTGCCCTCATGCATGCATTTAGTTATGATTTCACCACCAATCACATATATGTGAAATTCTAGAAAGTGAATGAAATTCCATGCTTTTTTAACTCAACAACCAAATTTTGATAAAAGAAGTTTTGAGACTCAAAAGAATATAAAGAAATTAATGAATTTATCCAAATATTTTAATTGAAAAAATAAATGGCATAAGAGGATTGCTCTTGAGTGTTAATCACTTATTTGGAGGAACTGTCACCTATTTCTGAATTGGAGACTAAATATTATCAAAATTTTCAGCAGTTTTTTCAATTTGAGAGAACTGTTTTCATAAGGTATTATTAGTACCTCTTTCAGTTTAATACTGAACAGTCAGCAGATAGCATTTGCTGATGAACATCTTTTGCCATTAAAACATTTGATCTCAAACTCACTTGTCCCTATTTTCTCATCACTTTAAATGGCTGTAAATGTGTGTGTGTGTGTGTGTGTGTGTGTGTGTGTGTGTGTGTGTGTGTGTGTGTGTGTGTGTGTGTGTGTGTGTGTGTGTGTGTGTGTGTGTGTGTGTGTGTGTGTGTGTGATCTGGATTTTTAACGTAGCTTTAACAAATTTTCAGTCATATCACTGATGTCTGCAGAGTGGCAGTTTATAGTGATGTCCAGCATTGGGGCATCATGTTGCAGACATTTAGCATCATGTCCCACCCAGTCACATTATCCTGACACCAGTCCGACCAGTCCTAACACTAACCTCTTAATGCTGAATGCCTAGGGAGACAGCTACTAGTACCATTTTTATAAGTCTTTGGTATGACTTGGCTGGAGTTCGAACCCGCAACCTCCTTCATCCAAGGCAGATGTTCTAACCACTTAGGCCACCAGAGCAGTCTGTACATAATTTAGGTGTTTTAAAATCATTTGGTGTATCTGAACTATGCTAAATGATTTTAAAACAAAGAAGGAAAAGAGCCAATAGTCACTCAAAAAGACTGACAATTTACTGTCGACTGTGGCAGACATATTTGAGGTCTGGTTAGCACCTTTTTCATTCATGACCATATCTCATTATTAATCTTCTGGTGAAAACCCATAACCATATCAATATGACTCTTCATTAAGAGTAATAGATAAAACAAGATTTTCAAGATGGCTGCTATTGAAACTATACTGGATGTCAGATCGGCACCATTTTCATCTTGTACCAACTAGAAATTATGAGAAGTCTTCTCATGAAACCCCCATGCTGATATGAATTTCCATTAAGAATGAGTAGCAATAACAAGGTTTTCAAGATGACCCCAGTGGTGGCCATAATGAATTTAAGATTGGCACCTTTTTCATTTGGGACCAAACAGACACTGTAAGATGTCTTTCAGTGAAAACCTCATGTTAATATGACCATCCATTCAGGTGGAATAGAAACAAGATTTTTAAAAAGGGTGACTGCGATGACAACACTGTATATCCAAACAAACCATTTTTGTTTTGAATAAACTTGGATCTATTAAGTCTTCTAGTGAAAATCCAATGTCAATGAAATGACAGGAATATTGGATGTCAGATGGGCAGCATTTTCATTCAAGACCAACTAGATACTACAAGAAGTCTTTAACTGAAAACCCCATCTTATATGGTGGAGTAACAATAACAAGATTTCTAGATGACTGCTGTGATGGCCATACTAGATGACTGAGCAGCATTTTCAATTAGGACCATCTAAACCTTGAGATGAATGTGTATGTCAAGTTTCATGGCAATCTTCCTAGTAGATCTGGAGGAGAAGCAATAACAAAATTTGTGCTAATGGACAGACATGACATTACTGTTGAAATAATAAAATATAACACTGCAATGATAAAATATACATTTGTAACAGCAAATAACATAATCACATAAGTATCTGAATACCATTACAGTAGTACATAACAGTATATGAATACAGTGCATGGATAAAGTTTGAATGAACATAAATACCATCAGAATGACACCAACGTAGCAAATACCATTGAAATCAATGCAAAGGCAAAAATAGCAATTGCATCAACAAAATTTTGCTTTGCAAAGTTAATATGACAACATAACAAGAGTCAAAGAGTGCTTGGATATATATATGCTGCCAGGATTCTGTCTAAAAGGGGGATTTCCCCCTTTGTCACCAAAACAAGGGGGAGAAGGATCCCCCCCCCCAAAAAAAATGGGGAAAATCATGGTCTCTACTGAAATCAAAATCCTCATTTACAACTGTCTCCTCAAAATATTTATCAACAATTATAAAAATATTAAAATACACTGTTCTGTACAACTGGATTATTCGTCGAGTTGTCAAATGCAATCTTTTCCACCAGGTCAATACTAACCTGACACCCTATACCATTTGTTATCATCAGCACAGAAATCAATGCTTGGGGCCAGTACACCTGCAGGGGTCAAGCTAGACTTGAATTTTAGGGAGAAGTGACTTCTCATTGTGGACAGAACAGAGAGACGTGAGAGCTGAACTGAAAGAAGTGGAGGCAAAGCAAGACATGCAATAAATTTTATATACATGTATGTGTGTGTATATATATATATATATATGTGTGTGTATCTCTATATATATATATATATATATATATATATATATATATAACACAGGTGAAACGATTCATCAATACTTTTGCTAAAATGATACACATATCAATACAAGAGACGGAGAATCGATACAAAATAATACTTACTGTATGCAAGTTAGTTTAGTCTTCAGCAGTCATGAATAATTATTATTAGTTACCTTGTTATTCTGTAAAATTTTAATCCATCTGAAACAGCATTTGAAGTCACAGACACTCATATTTATTAGTAAAGACAAAAGAGACTTTGAGAATACCCACTTGCCGTCTACAAGTTAACAGTGATATGGTTCGTAATCTGCCCCCCCCCTCCATGCTAATTATCTTATCCCATATGTTCAGCATATACTATACATTCCAAACATGTTCCACATGTATAATGAAGTACTTTACTCATCATTTAATAACCACTTTCACACACAGTTTCTATTTTGAATTGTATCTTGACTCCTTTGGTCAATTTGAAAGCTAAGTTACAGGTGTGTTGCACAGTGAAATATGTTACACTGAATTCTCATTTGTGGTCACTGCTTTTTCGGTCCAGGTTAAACAATAACCACCAATCAGAAATCAATGTAGCTTAATCTCTGCATGACAAACAGGAAGTATTGGCAGAGCAAGAGTGAGACTTTGCAGGAAAGTCATTAGATATGTCAAGTACTTAAGCGGAGATGCTGTCAGGATGTACCATTGCGCGAATTGTGCAACATTTTTAAAAATTCACACACTTGAACAGTGAAACACGAGAGTTCCTACAAATTCGTTTAAAGTCCCACATATGAAAATGAGCTCGGCGAAGTATACATTTTTATTTAACTGTTCTTGTCACTACATCTGTTTTTCGGATAGCAATTGTTCCACATCTGGGTTATCCAGGCACAACATCAATGGTTGTGAAACTAAATTTGATTGGCACAACATACCCAGGAATAAGTATTATGTCGTAGTTTGAACCATTCATGAAGAAAGTTTTACAAATGTGTTTAAAATATGTGCTGCCTAGAAAACCCAAAATGTCTGAGTCCCAGTGTGGTTCATTACAATTCTATTCGGCAAATACTTGCTGATGATAGTGATGATGACAATCATTTTTAAAGTTATGAAGTGCATCAGATTACTGAAGCTGGGAAAGTATTAATGGTGATACAAGTGAGTGATTTTGAGCCCGAAATAGTGTTAAATACAAGTCAGATGTACATGCTGGATGGACAAAAATTAGACAGCATGACCCTTCTAGTGGCAATTGGAAATTAAATGTACAAAGGGCAGAATACTGAGCCAAATTAAAATACAGACAATTTAAAAGTATAATGCAATTTTTCATTTTTTTTAATTAATTAATTTCACTATGCAAATCATATGCTACAAAACCATATACATGTATCCATATCAGGGTTAAGATAAATTAAATAAAATAAGGGTAAAAATGAAATTAATAAGTAAAGATATTTATTTTAATACCTCTGTCTGCACTTGCATTGATGGACTAAATACAGCATTATGGAACAGATAAGAAATCTGACATAGTAGTCAGTAAACTATAGATTTAACAAAGGAAGTTTATGTTAGTGAAAAATCCTATTTTGGAGCAGATGTATCCAAAAGATAATATCTGTGAGCTCTGGAAAATTGTACATAAGAGTCACTAAGATCAGTTTCCCAACAAATTCAAGCTGACAAAGCAAGCAATGTATATGCCCCTTCTGAAAGAAGGAAAGAACAATATTGATACAAAGAAAAGGAGCAGAGTATGCTCAGAAATAATTAATATATTAATGCTTATACATCTAGAGATGACATCTGTCAAAGATGTTGATTTCAGTAGAGCTCTAAGAAAGTGGAGCACGACGAAAGAGAGACAGAGATTGCAGTTTAGATAAATATTGACCTATGACCGTTTCTTCCTCCCCCTTCTTTTTTCTTTGATAAAGGGGGGGTCTCCCTTAAGATAAAATCCTGTTATCATCTTTCCTTAAAAATTGTACATGGGGAATAAATTTTAATTTCTCTTTTTATGCAGAGATATTTAACAAGTGAATGAAGGCACTGATGGAATAAATGAAATTAGCATAGAATGAGCATTGGGGCAGATTTCAAACTGCTCAAGTTTATCGCCTTGTTTAAGTTAAAAACAAATTGTAGAATAGGACTGCGTGTAGTCAATAGTTTTTCTTCTTCACTAACAAATATAAGTACTTGTGGCTGCAGCAGTCTTTTGCATTTGCTGGAAATAAAATGTGATAGACTTTTTTGGTATTCAACCTTATTCAAAATGCCTGGATTTGTTCCAGAAGAGATTTTCTTTGCACAAGGAAACTGCATTATTTCTTCTGTTTCAAGATAATATTGTAATGTCTTCCAAGTGTAACTGAGAAACGAAATTGGTAAAAAGATGTTTTCAAATCATTTATGCTGTACAAAACAAAGGGAGTTAAATGGAGCCACCATTAAATGGCCTAAAACGTTGGATAAAACTCACTGCAACCAACATGTAGTCTGTTTGAAAGTATTGTTGATATCTCCTCTTCAACGAGAATTGCATATAAGTATATGATAACTATATGTACATTTGTAATCTGCATAATGGAAATAGGACCAGAATGTCTACATGAAAGGGCACCAGCTAACTTCCAAAGATGGAAAGACCATCAAGTTCATATGTGTATCAATATGTATCATATCGCAGGCTGCATATCGGTAATCATATCGATATGTGGCACAGGTGTATCATTTCACCCCTAATATATATATATGTGTGTGTGTGTGTGTGTGTGTGTGTGTGTGTGTGTGTGTGTGTGTGTGTGTGTGTGTGTGTGTGTGTGTGTGTGTGTGTGTGTTGTTTTCATTCTCTTATTTGAATTATGCCCTCTATTTCCCAATATTTATATTCGCATTTGACATTGTTTTAATCAATACTTTACAGTATTTCATGTATTTTTCGTACCCTTTAATTTTTCATACACAATAAAGTTGTCAAAATAATAATTATTTACATGTATCATAATTTTTCGTACAGATCACTTTGTATTTTTTAGAAAAATCCATTAAATTACTGGACATAAAATTTCTGCTAAGAAGATTTACGTTTCCCAAAAAGATCAAAAATACCATATTGCCATTTTGTTTTTACAAAAATTAATAATTAATTGTTGGTGAGAAAATACAATGATTGATGCATAAACATGGGTGCCCGCAGCATAGGTCAAGGGGGTCACGTGACCCCCCTGGAAATCATATATATATAAATTCCGAGAAATTTAATCATGCAAATGAAGCTGAAAATATGTCACAAGATTCTGTTTAAAATGCTTAGTAAATATTAGCTTTAGTTTCAGTCAGCTTACTATACTAATTTTCCCAGCCGTGACTGACTGCTGCCTCCTTTGCAAAAAATCCTGACACACAACCCACCCCCACCCCCCACAAAAAATCCTGCAGGCACCCATGTGCATAAGCTCTCTTATTGTCATTACAATATCTACTGGTATTTATTAACAAATGGACAAAGGACTTCACAGACCATACCTTTAAATATTATTGTTAACTAGTTCTCCTTATTAAGTCCATCACCGTAACAAAACACCATGTGCATTTTAAAACGAGTTCGGAAGTCCTTGGATGTTTTCTTATCCAACAAAAATTACATCTCAGTACATGCTAAAGTGAAGACCACAGACCATTGGTCAACAAGTCTTATTGTTTCCTTATAGTCATATAAATATAAAATATAAAAACCTTGTCATTTTTCCATCGTAAATTTGAAGGTCACAGACTCTGTTAAATCGATTCGTATATATACATATACTATCTTTTAAGTGCTTGTTCTGTTTTGACTTGGATATAATTAATATTTTATTGCAAATCTATTCTACAATATACTCCACTATTATATTTATTGGCGAGTTCGAATAACAAGTAATGTGTATGATCACTTGTCCTTATAACATCTGCTGTATGGACAATGGCTTCAACAGCACATTGACATATTTTTATTTCCCTAAAGAGAGCCTCATTTCCCTATTGGCAGCCTCGCTGATTTGACCTCTTCTGTCAATTCTTGTCCTCAGTCTGATTTCAACTGGAATAACCAAAGCGCTAAGCATGTTTAATTACTGTGTAAATAACACTGCATAGCCATGTGGTTGTTGTGACAATGTACATAGTAATTAAAACAAGAATGAACTGTTGATTTAGCGGTGTTTATTGATAATGGAATATAGTTGGGTTGTAATACATGAGGATTATCACACTCGTCAGGTAACTGAAAATACAGTCTTTTTTCTCTTTGCAAAAGCTACAAATAAAAGCCACCAATAAATACAGTCTTGTACATACACTGAGAAAATTTTGTTTCATCTCTCTATCTCTCTCTCTCGCACACACACGTGCGTGCACACTCATGTGCATTAACTAAAACATGATTTCAAGTGCTTTATCGCAATTTGATAATGAGATTATTGTTGCTGTAAAAATACAAGTTGCACTTAATTTCTTGACAATGTGGACTCATATTGTTGCGTACAATTTACCAATAAATAATACCCATGATACATTACATTACACAACATAACAGCTACATATGCTCTAAATGCAGATGAGCTTGCACACTGAGACATAATCCGCTCTCTCTCTCTCTCTCTCTCTCTCTCTCTCTCTCTCTCTCTCTCTCTCTCATTCACCAATAACAAAAAAATCTTTTTGAGCACTATTATGTTTACTGTAATTAGATTCTTGAGTTGAGAGAAGAATGAGACAGAAAATATACGTTTACTTTGTACGTTTGTACCATTAGGTTGTCGAGTAGCGTGTGTTCCGTAGAACTTGTTCAGGTATGATCCCTTTATTTTTCGTACAGTCAGTACCACCAAATGATAATTATTTATTCTGCATATAATTTTTCATACAATGAAGTTAATAATTATTTTTTTCATATACCAAAAATTACATGAAATAGGGTATTTTCAAGTACATTTTCTGACCTCAATCTTTATATTCATATACACTGCACTTTGGCAATACAACTTAAAAAGAGAACAACAGGAGCTATACATTGTAATGAATTTTAACTGAGTAACTAGAATACAGTATTGTACTTACAAGTTAGTACATATGCTTAATCAACTACCCTTAATCAAGAACTTTTCATTTTACTTTCTAAAAATTCTCTATAAAATGGCAGTTGAAAAGATTTCTAAACTTGTTTGAAACAACCCCTGTACAATGTACATGATAGCAAATGCACATGTCTTTCAGATCATACTGTTCATCCTAATTTCTTTGTTGCTAATAAAACTTTACCATTAAGTTCATAGAAGAATTAAAGTCAGTATAAGAAAGAACTAAACACATTTTTTTAACCAAATCGAAACAGCCAACATACAAGTGCATCTAATGACAATTTATTAAATTTTTGTTTATGCACAACTTGATGACCTTGAATTATTTTAGGAACATATTGCCAGTTTTGCAATGGGGTTTGTCTGATAATGATCATTAAAGGATGAAATGGTGGTGTGGTAAGATGATGTAATGTCAAATTATAAGGCTTAGTCAGTGGCTAACACTTGGATAGGGGTGTTGTACATGTACCTTGAAACTGAGAGGCAGACAGGGAATTATGCAAGAAACTATTATTAGCCTATTACTTGTTGTTTTCATAGGGTTGTTGAAGGATCACATGGAGGGGGGGGGCATGAGCAGAACTGTTCCTACTGGTTGGCATTGGCAGCAAAATTCAAAGAGCCAACCAAATTAGATAATCTTACGAAACACTGCATGATCATATAGAGTACCATGTGATCAGTCACTTCTCTGGCTCTTCAAAGGTACAGACAATGAATGTAGAGTTTGACTTGTCTGGCTCTTCAAAGGTACGGACAATGAATGTAGAGTTTGACTTGTCTGGCTCTTCAAAGGTATGGACAATGAATGTAGTGTTTGACTTGTCTGGCTCTTCAAAGGTACAGATAATGAATGTAGAGTTTGACTTGTCTGGCTCTTCAAAGGTACGGACAATGAATGTAGAGTCTGACTTGTCTGGCTCTTCAAAGGTACGGACAGTGAATGTATAGTTTGACTTGTCTGGCTCTTCAAAGGTACGGACAATGAATGTAGAGTCTGACTTGTCTGGCTCTTCAAAGGTATGGACAATGAATGTAGTGTCTGACTTGTCTGGCTCTTCAAAGGTACAGACAATGAATGTAGAGTTTGACTTCTCTGGCTCTTCAAAGGTACAGACAATGAATGTAGAGTCTCTGCATCAAACTTTTCTTACAGATTTATGCTGGCCCGCCACCACCCCAGTCACCACCCATTAATGAATACAATGTGGGTTGTGCCCTTACGTTGTTCATGGGCATGGGGTTGCCATGTAATGGATATTTTTCCACAATCACATACTCATAAGATATACTAATAACATAAAATTCATGCTCGTTCAATACATTTCTTTTACAGTTTTAAATAGGAAAAAATAAGAATATTTTCTTCATGCTGGGATCAGCCTTGCTCTATTACGTGAATCTGGGATCAACCCAGAATACACTCTTATGCTGGGATCAGCCTAGCATAGATTTAGTTAAGATGGAATCGGCCCAGAATACATTAGCTGGGATCAGACTAGCACATTGTCTACATAAGCTGGGATCAACCCTGAATACACTTGAATGCTGGGATCAGCCTAACAGTCTACGGAAGTTGGGATCAGCCCATATTATACTTTAATGCTGGGATCAGCCTAGCACCAATTATCCTTGAGCTGGAATCAGCCCAGATTACACAGTAATGCTGGGATCAGCCTAGCCTAGATTTATTTGAAGATGGGATCAGCCAGAATACACGCAAATGCTGGAATCAGAATAGCAGATTTTACTTGAGCTGGGATCAGCGTAGCACAAATTCTACTCGAGCTGGGATCAGCCCAGAATACACTGTATTGCTGGGATCAGCTTAGCACTGATCTTTTACATTCAGATTCTATCCTGTGAGTAGCCCCCATAAATTTTTAGAAAGAGGGGTTTTCTTACTGTAACCACTCACTTTATAGCTTTGCTACAACAGTCCATTGATAGGATTGCAAATATAAGGTTTTATTATTTGTCTATGTACTTAGTGTGGTGTAACATTACGCACTGATTAAATAGTATTTGTTTTTCTTCGTATTTTCACAAAAATGAGTAAACTCAGAATACAACCTTAACCTTACAGCATCTCTTGAATTCCACAGGATAGCCCCTTATGTTGCTGACCTACATAACTGCATTTTAAAGCTAAATCTTCGATAACATAATATTTAGACTTTCCTTTCTATGAATTGTATACTTTCCTAAATATATTTGCCCAACGGTTTACGAAAAGAGACAATCTAATAAAGTAGTACTTCCCAGACACAGCGATGTCTGCTATTACTTCCCTATGACAGGTTCACTTATGGTTCCAAACTGATCTTTATGAAGAAAATAATGTACTTGCAGCAGTTAAAATATTCATGTTACCAATTCTATCCTTAAAAGACAAGTTCCTATTTACATAAGCTTAAGTTTCAAAACACAAGCTTGGATGTTTTTATCATCAAAGGATAACTTTGCAGAAATCGGGCAGCAATAGTTGCTAACTTACTCAGGAAAGGGTTAATGGTCAATTAACTATCTAAACACAAGCCTGTGAATGTGCAAGAGTTTGTTTCTTGACACAACTGTTATCAACACCAACTATTCGATGGTTTGAAGCCTACATTACACCTTGAGCTATAACATAACACTGGAACTAACCGGGCCAAGGCGAGGGAGCATCTCAAAAAGAACGATCATGCAATGTTTCTCTAAAAAGAAATCACAGGGCGAAGTCGTTTACGCTTTCCTAACAGAAGAAGGCGAAGCTTACATTTTTTTATTTGAAATGAGGATGCGGTATACTTCTGATGAAAGCACCCATGAAGTTCCATAACTGTACATACACTTAAGTGCATGGTATGGAAAATGCTGAAAAATGTTTCACTGAAAACAATTACCTGAAGCAACTGTTTATGCTCATCACACAATTTCTTGTTTAATTTCCGTATGAAATCCACATTTTTCTCCTCTTCAGCTGAAATATAATTAAATAATATATAGTATCTGCCAGTAGACATTAATCCTGAACACAATGACATAAAACCTTTTTTTAAAATTTTATTTTAAAATCATGCAATAAATATTTGTTCAATCTATTTAATACATGTACATGAAATAGTTTCGATGAATATGTCTGAAAGTTGTACATTATAGTGATGAGCATGCTTAGATACTGTAAATCAAATTTTGAATGACTTGTTTTAAAGACGTCATTTACAAGACGTGTA
>JAECUM010011077.1:0-43778 GCA_016617855.1 Megalonaias nervosa | reverse complement strand
AGTTTTAGAACAACCATCCATAATTTTTCAAGGCCAGAGAAAAATTTATCTCAGATTGCCGGCTTCTTAAAAGTATTTAGAAGATATCAGACCGTGACGATGATTTCAGTATCTTTGTTCTAATATTACATGGATTTTAGTGAGATGACATAGAAGTTTAATTCCTTCCTGTATATTAGGATAACTTTTTAACTTAAAGGAATCCTTTTGCATAAAATATGACACATTTGTCTAGAAGATAGCTTTACGGCTGGAGAGGGCATATGGATTTGTTCAGAAATGTTTTTGAGGACTAAATTTCACAGTTAGTGTCAGTTTAGCGAATAAAGAGATGTTTTATGATGTATGCTACTGTCTTGTCTTTGATTAAATGTATTCGGTGTACTTTTTCATATAGTTACCATGCACATGAGGGAAGGCACACATTTAATATATAAAATTGTCTCAAACTATAAATAAAATCCTTCTTAAATGTAAATATGTAGCCTTTCTCATGGGGGTATGATTCGACAATGACTTCTTTTCAAATCTATTTGGATTTGTCTTGGAGGGTTGTAATTCTATACTCACGTTATTCGTATTTATATATCTCTTAAGCGCCTACATTAAAATCTAACAAAGTAATGAAGAACTTTTGCCAAGGTTTAGGAAATTGATGTCTGTAGGAAGAACTCTTGGGATTGATAAATGAATGCATACATCTTTAGAAAACAATATTGTCCCCGTCCGTTTATTCATATTCATTTCCACCTGTCTGATACATTTGTTTTAAAGACAGCCATTTTGTGTAATAGAGACAGTTAAATTCTCCAGTGATTAAATATAAAAAACCATCCTTTATTTCCAGACTGAAAAATCATACTGGACAAGTGATATTCACATGCAGAATAATTCACAGTTTATCTCTGCTGATGTCTGCGGTTCAAGTGTATCACCACGACAAGATGGTGGCAGTTGCACATCTGATTGGGTCTGATCAACTTCCTTTACCTACACAGGTATGGTGTCGCGTAACACAGTAATTAAAATCTGCATGTGTATACTTGTAGCTGTACGTGTGGGTGCATGTGCGAGTTTTCAAATTTGATACAAAAAGAATCTGTAAAAAACGAAACGCTTCAAACAAGGATCACCACATTTTGTATGTCAAACTGTAGATGAACGAAGAAAATGATGATGGTGGTGGTGGTGGTGTCGGCTGCAGTGGTGGTGAAAAAAGGTGCAATTGATTTGCGTTAAAAATTATATTGGTATCTATAACAAATAAGGAAGTTGGATGAATTCATGATAATCAGTACTAAAAGAATAGAATAAAATTTCCGTTTCCACAGGTTCAAAAGCAAGAAAGCTGTGTGACGCTTAACCCCAGAGCCAATGAAAGAGCAGTTCTTATAAAAAATGCTGGAGGGGATTGGGGTATTTGCCTTGGTAAATGGATTGGTTTCCGGAAAGGGATTCCAGGTGTTACAGGTTGGCTGTTGCAGATTTTTTCTTTATTGAAAAACATTAACTTTTTATGGAAATATTCTTTCTTAAGAGTTTTTATCAGCTCTTACGAATGCAAAGTTTATATTTGTAATTTATTCTCTCTCTCTCTCTCTCTCTCTCTCTCTCTCTCTCTCTCTCTCTCTCTCTCTCTCTCTCTCTCTCTCTCTCTCTCTCTCTCTCTCTCAAATTTAGTGTAATAACTTTTTCTCTTTTAATTGTATGCCTGATCTCAGTTTAGAACTCTCTTTTATTGTCAAACAAAAGGACTATTGTTTAAAATTATATTAAATTGACAGGAACACGAGGCAATCCGGGTAAACGCGGTGTTCCAGGATCACCGGGAACACTGAATGTGAGATTCTTCAAGATCGCTACGAGTCAGTGGTCAAACGTGGAACTTAGATATCTACTGAACAACTTCAAACTCAACATGGAATCGATGGAGGTTGATTTGAAGAAGGGAATAATTCAGGTTGGCACAGGAAGCAATGAAGTTTCTGAAAATTTGGCCCTCGCATTTTCCGTATCCCTTCTTCACGTCCTATGCGTCCCTCGTCCGGCAAACTGGACAGAAGGAAACAGGGTCGCTACGCAAGTGTCCCCCTCACGTGGAGACCGTGCTGTACAGACTGTGCCTTCTGATGATATGGCTTTCATTCTGGCTTGTGGGCTTCTTTGGAGTACACCAACTAATTTATACATTGGACAGCACTATGGAATCTACGCCTGTGCCGGTTGTGGAGGCGGAGATGGTGTTGGGAACTTCGGAGATGTTTCAGGCGACCTACCCTGTGCCACAGATGGACATGACTGTGCAGGTGGTGATGGGTCTGGAGGTGGAGGAGATGGAGGAGGAGACGCAGGTGGTTGTGGTGGATGTGGAGGATGCGGTGGAGGATGTGGAGGTGGATGCGGAGGAGGTTGTGGAGGTGGATGCGGAGGATGTGGAGGCGGGTGAGGTGGATAATAATACAAATTGGTACACACAGTGTATGCTCTTTCTTCCCCTTGTTTTCCAGGTTGTATATAAATATTCAGATATTATTTACTCTATAAAACTCTAAAGCTTTAAACTGTACTTAAACACTATTCTTTCGAAAGACCTGTTTTTGTAAAAAAAAAAAAAAAAAAAAAAAAAAAAAAAAAAATGGAAAGAAAAAGAAAAACTCTCTTTGTAACACTTTTCAGTTTAAAGCCTAGTTTTAAGTTTTGATTATTGTATATTTTATATAACACATGTATTCCAGGTACTGTTTCTTTCGTAAATATTCCATTTTACATGTGGATTTTTCCACCTTCTGTGATATTCTAGTTTCATATATTTTATACACATATGTTCAAGTAGATTTTGCTACTTTACAACAGTTTTTTAAGAAATTAATAATAATGAATCTCATAACGACATGACATCTGAAGCTTGATGTTGCTTTTGCTTATTCTATATTGCTTGTATATAATACAAACTGATATTTTAAATAGATAGATTTTATTGGATTTATATTGGGTTTTTAGGCAAACGATGCCCGCAGTTTTCTTTTTTATGTCTTGTCCATAAGAAAATAATCACCACTGTTTTAATAGAAACATATAGTCAAATCTGTTCTATCATCTATCTTTGTATTAAAACCAAGTTGGTTTGGTCTCATTTCTAATAAACCAATAACTTTTTAGATTTATTTGAACGTCACCAGCCCATGAAGATCACTTTTATATACGGGCTAATCTGTGGTTCATTCTTACATTTAATTTAATTGCTATTTTATTCAAAATTAAATTTATATTCCATGATCCACCTGACTTTCTTAAAATAAATTATTTATTTATAACTTTTTGAACACAATTTTGGCAAATGTCACCGGTTGTACTTGCATATTTGACTTTGCAGTTGTGATTCTATAGGGACTACATCCGATAGTAAATACAAATTCCAAGAAAGGCTCTGTTTAGTCATAATCGAAGTCATTGAACAGTATAGAGACATTACAGTTTATGGTGTTCTTTCCAGTGTTACCGAGACGCAAAATAAATTTGATTAAGATATGATGGTGAATATATATGAAAAGGAACATTGTCAGTAGTATAGTGGGCCACCATAGCGACCATGGGAAATCCAGTCAACTCCCCCCTCCCCCCGCCACTATAGCGACAAAATTTATAGCGACAACGGCAATTAGCATTACAAGACCCCGTGGGCCACTATAGCGACAAGAAAAAAGGCTGGGTTTGTATGGGGACAATAGGAATGAAACAGGTGGGTGACGTCACGGTACTGGACATTGACAACAATGTTGCAAGTGGCTGACCTCGATCGGGTCAAACAGCAAAGAGTGACAGCGGGAAAAGAAAAGCGGGTAGAGGGTTGCGGGTAAGTTCAGCTAGTTCAGCGGTGAAACTATGCAAATAATAACGCTTGGCGGGGCGGGTAAACAAACAAGCAAACAAAGACACACATATATGGCAAAGAGAGTAAATCGTTTCGAGGCAATGGAGTGGCATGAAAAGGGCCTTTTTTTTGTTTTGTTAACTCCATTTCGTTAACATAGAGGGCATCTCACTGATCTTCTTCTCTTCCTCAATCTTCGTCTAACCTTTGGTCCGTAGATTAAGACTCTTTTCAGACAGCCTTGTCTCTCCACACAGATCCTTCGTTTCCAAAGGGTCGTCTCGGTGATTTGGGTGATAGCCCATGATGATCTGACATACATGGGATAGTCCGAGTTGAACAGCATCGACGATAGGAGGGTAGACGATTCTACGTTAGTCCACATCGTTTGACGAGAACAGGTGAAGGGAATGAAGTGAACCGCGGTTATTTATAGTGAAAGAGCGGATCGAAACTGATTGTTTTTTCACCACTCCTAACACGCGTTACAAAAATTCAGTCACAGTGAGGAGTCTGTCTTCCAATCCGAAGAGAGCTGCCTGTGACGTCACATTCCCTATATAGATGCGCTAGCGTCTCTGCGCAGTGAATCCAGGCGACAGAGCTAGAACATGACGGAAACACTCACAGAAGGAGATAAAAACTACACAAATGGATTAGGCTCTTTACTAAAACTAATAACCTAACAGATGCATATCGACTCTTGAATGGAAACCAGAAAGAATATACATATCTATATAGGGGAGGTAAGGGTAGCAGATTAGACACATTCTATATATCAGTACATCAGAGTAATGCTGCTCAAGCATGCTTAATACAAGATAACTCACTAGGTGATCATAAATCTGTAATATTCAATGTAATAATGAGTCATAAGTGCAAATGGGGACAAGGACTGTGGAAGCTAAACAACACTCATCTGGCAGATGAACATTACGTGCAGTCCGTGCAAATCATTTTGGAAAAAACTAAAGAAACTAATGAAGACATAATGATAGTATGGGAAAATTTAAAGAAAGAAATAAAAGGATTAAGTAAATATCATAGCAAAGCTAAACAAATGTATAATCATTGGATTAAAAAACAATATATAGATTTGCAAACTAACCAAAATATATTAAATGAATCAGACAATGTAATTAATCAACAATGGAATAATATAGAAAAAGAGGTGACACAAGGAATTAAAATAAAAGGGAAATTTGATAAACTATATAAAAAAGGAAGAGGCCTATATTGAAGGATAGAAATAAAGAGAGGGGAAAACAAAAAAAATTGAATCTATGAAGTTTAATAACATAATATAAAAGGATAAAAAAACATAATAGGAACAATTAAAGAATATTATGATTAAATATATAAAACACAAGGTATTAACCATAATGTTATAGATAACTATTTAGAGAAAACTAATTATAAGAAAATATCTTCAAGTGATAATATTAACTGTGAGAAATTTATAACAGCAAATGAAATTTTAAATGCAATTAAAAGTTTAAAGAAAGGAAAATCACCTGGTTCGGACGGAATAACTAATGACTTTTATATTAAATTTAAGAATGAATTAGTTGACAATTTAGAGCTTCTATACAATAACATACTTCTTAAAGGAGAAATGCCAAAGAGTTTTAGGGAAGGGATAATTACCTTTATAAGGGAAAGGGAGACAGAGACAATATTAAAAACTGGAGACCAATTACACTACTGAACACTGATTATAAAATTTTTAGCAAAGTTATAACAAATAGAATAAGAAACTGTCTAAACAAAATAATTAACCTAAACCAAAGCTGTGGGGGGTTGAGAAGAAAAATAACAGATAATCTAATGTCAATAAATGCCATAATAGACCTTTTAAAAACTAAAAATGAAAAAGGAGTCATGTTTCTATTCGATCAAGAAAAAGCATTTGATTGGATAGAGCATGACTTCATCTATAAAACTCTAGAAAAATGTGGATCTGGTCCAAACATCATTAAATGGATTAAAGCGATGTACAAAAAACATAACTTCAAAGATAATTATCAATGGTGCAGTTACTAAAGAAATACAAATCAATAGGTCAGTCAGGCAAGGCTGTCTTCTATCTATGTTACTATATGTTATAGCAATAGAATCCTTGAATATAAATATCCAACACAACACTTAACATTCAAGGAATTGGAATACCTAATATGGCGAATGACTTCGAAACTATACTACATGCTGATGATTGTACAAATTTTACCAGAGATGAATTCTCTTTTAAACATTTGCAAGACGAATTTGCACAATTTGGGAAAGTCTCTGGGTCCTTAATCACGACAAAACAGAAATTTTATTAATAGGAAACTGGAGAGGAAACCACCCTGGTCTCCCTCCAAATTTGATAAAAGAAAGAGTAAAAGCCTTAGGAATCTTTTTCGGAAAGAGCTCTGTTCACAAAAACTATCGTGAACTAGTACTCAAGATTAATGAACACATTGAAACTTGGACAGACACAAGAATAAACTTAGCAGACCGAATACAGGTTGCTAAAACCTATATGTATAGCCAATTAAACTATATACTGAATGTGGTACACCTCACTGAAGCTATGATTAGAAACATAGAGTGAATTATACTGATCTTTATTTGGCAAGATAAAATACACTATTTAAAGAAAAACTATATATGCAGATCTAAAGAAAAAGGAGGACTAGCTTTGTATATATCAAAAATCTTTAATTTTAAATAGATTCAAGAACTTAACTCTTGAACCAAAACTCCCATGGGAATCATTATACATATACTGGTTTGATTATATTTTAAGTTTTAAAATAGATATTTATAAAAATAATAAACTAAGTAAACTATTACAACCACCGGGATATTTTAGAAGACTCAAAGAATTAATTTATTTATAAAGAGATAATTTAACACTTTGGGGTAAGAATGACAATATATATAAAATACTGATAAAATACTGATTGATATTGAAACACAGGAGAAACATGAAATAGAATTTAGACTTCCTCATTTGAACTGGTCAGCCATTTGGAAGAATTGGGCAAGTATAGGAAGTGACTCCATACAAAGCAGGCTCTTCCTATACTTGCACGACAAATGGCTGACTGGTGAAGTGGCTTTTAAAAGACATCTAATATCAATAATACCCAAATGTAGACTATGTGAGAAAAGTATAGATTCAAAGAAACATTTGATTTTACACTGTCCCAAACTAAATACAGAAAGATCAATAATAAAAAATAAAATTCGAAACATAAATAGCAATATAGATAACCAAATCTTATATACAGATGGCATAACTGATAAAAGAATATAAAATGATATAATTAACTTTATCAATCAAATCATGAAAACAAAAATAGATTTTGATAACTAACCACGTTTTTTATTTCCCTTTTGAAAGACCTGTGAGATTCTTCACCACTTTAATACATGTACTCATATGACATATATACAATACAACAGTACAGAACTAGCCGACTATCAGAGAGATCCACTAGTGCGAGGCCTAAGCTACGTGACTAACGTGAGGTAGTACGGCTCGCACCGGATCTCTCCAAGGCAGGTCTGATAAAGAACATTACGAAAACAAATTACACAACATACACATACAACTAATAAAGAAAGAAACTGCACACATAACAAATCTAAGCTATACCTTTCTAAACTATCCTACTTCATCTTTTCAGCACACACTAAATTTTAAAATGGCACTAACAGACCGAGACAAACGGTATATAACTGTATCACTCGAGTCGACTTGGACCATAAGAATAAATAAATAACAACTCAATAGTTCGACCCATGGCGCCTGTCCTTACACAAATACAAGATATCATACAAAACAAATAGCACTAACATATAGCATACACAGGACACTATAGATCCCTGGCAAGGATCACTACCTTTAAATAAAACTCCGAAACCAGTCAGGGTTAAGGAGCATTATAACATTAGATTAGGGAAGGTGTATAAACCCTATATTCAAAACTATAAAAATGAAATTCAATAATAAACACAAACAACACCAACATAAATTGGGGCCCCGAGTGGCCGAGTGGTCTAAAGCGCTCACCGTTACTGATCACTGCCATCTCACCTCTGTCTGTGTGGGTTCGAGTCTCGGGCTCGGCCAATGTGGTTATGTGAGAAAGCTTGCCGGTAGCTTCTCGTGGATCGGTGGTTCTTTCCGGGTTCTCCCGGGTTCTTCTTCCACCATTGATACTGGCCGCCATGTATAGCCTATCTTGTGCTGAAAAATGGCGTTAAACCCTATAACAACAACAACAACAACAACCAACATAAATTGCGGGAAACACATATAAAATCCTTTGAATTTAGACTCTAGGGGGTTCCTCAAATGATGTTAATTCTGAGAGGAACCACACCAATAAAAAACTAAGAAGACGATGAATTGGGGTGCACCAGCCGTGGAGACGAGAGCTGATGGCATAGCAACGGCTGCCAAAGCCAACACAGACCTACTTGCAGAAGAGACCAGTTTTAATTAGGATTTAGTGGATTTTCTCTGTTCTTCGCAAGAATTTGTTCCGGTACCAACACCTTTGCCACCTTCTCCTTCTTTACCACACGTCGAGGATTTTAAACAGAGAAAGAAAGAAGAATTGGAGAAATCTTATCAGCAGCAGAAAGAAGCAGAACAGGCCTTTCTCCTTTAACAGCAACAGCGAGAAGAAGAAGAGGCAATAAGGAAATGACAGGAAGGAGAAGAAGAAGCAGAAAAGAAACAAGGTCTAGGAGAAAAAGAGGACGGTGAAAGTCAAACGGTGACTGTACTCGTAGACATTTTGGCAGAGTTAAGGAGTCTGAAAGAAATGCATCAGACTTCTTTATTACGACCCAAGAGAAAAAGACAGTCCCGAGTCAAACAGCCCAACCCTGTTCAGACACCTACTACGCCTGAGATACCCCCCCCCCCAGTGATTTCTACCAAATCTTCGACAGGAGCAGCTCTAGATGTAGGCCTTGGCCGTGGCAGAGGGATAAGGCAGTTAAAACTCATTACTTCTCATTCTTGAGTTTGCTTTTTAGAAGAAAAAAAAAAAACACCAACGGTCCTTTTCAGGGCCACTCACTTCTTTCGAAAAGAGATAGTATTCATTTTGCCAAAATCGATTAAAACTAAAAATCTATTTTTACCCTTTGATGTACGTGTGTGAATGCATGAGTATAGGTCCTTATTCTAAAACAATCAAAACCAAAAGACACGTTTTTCTTTCTGGTCTATTCTGGTACAAATTTACAATCCAATATCACAACACAACACTTTAAAAGTTCATAGATTTCTTCTGTGTCTTTGTTCACTCTTTCCTTTGTTTGAATTTCTCTACTTTCACATTTTTTCCTCCTCTTCTTCCTCACTTTCTTCTCGTCGTCTTTTCTTTTCTTTCTGGACCTGTCGGGGTTCTTCCTCTTCTTCCTGTTCGGAACCCCTCTCTTCCTCCTGTTGTTTTTTAGGGCAGTCTGAAGACCAGCATCCTTTCTCTTGACAATGATAACAGGTATCTTGACTTTTGTCTCTTTTGACACCTGTCTTGCTTTTATGACGGTCTGGACATTCTGAAGACCAATGTCCTTTTTTTCTGACAGATATAGAAAGTATCTTGACTTTTATCTCGAATGGTGGGGGAGTAGTCCGTCGGCTTGTCTGAAGAAAACTTTCGTATGACACCTCGCAAAGCTCTGATCAGAAGTTCGATCTGTGTTTGGCTCATCCATCGTTTTGGTAGGCTTGAGAGTGAAATGAATACTTGGAGGGAAGACACTGACCCTTTATATATATATAGTATATAGCAGCAGTATATGGTGAGTATATAGGTATATATATATATATATATATATATATATGGTATATATATATATATATATATATATATATATATATATATATATATTCACTCGTCTGATATGGATATAAAGGGGCCCATGTCGTTTCAAGTGTAGTCATTTGACTTTTTGCACTTAAGATGAAACGATCGCATCATTTCATGGAGAAAGGAAAAGAAAGTAAGAGGCAGAAACGTGACTTATCGCCTCCCACAGTAGCTGAAGTCTTGGCTCAAATCCATGCCAGCCATTTTGAAAATGACATGATTGAACCAGAATCTAGGCTCAGAGAGTCTACACCAAACCAAAGTCCACTACCACTAAACCCCGAAAAGTATTACCACATTCGAGAGACGGATAAACGCTCCTCTAGAAAATTTAGAACCACCTACACGTATACGGTGAAGTTCAAAGATTTCAAGTCCGACGTACCGCTGGAGAAAGCAGAAGAGTTCATCACCGATGTGTGGGATTCTTTGTTAACCACACTGAAACAGCAATGTCAAGCCAAGGAAGACGATTGTTTGAGACTTACCTTTTATCACAACAGTCTGAAGTCCCCCGCTCGGATCGAATTTAGCAGCCAATCAGAACTGACACCTTGCAAAGTCATCGACAAGATTCAACACGTCCAACAATCCAGCGACAAGTTTCACATCACCGATGGAAAAGCGACACTGTTCATGACCCACATTTCTCTTCCCCAAGGTCCGGACGCAAAAAGGTGTTATTGGTAGACGACCTTCGTAGCATCAAGCGCAGCCTCGTCCAAATTAACAACCCAAAAGACAACATGTGTTTAGCCCGTGCCATCGTGGTGGGACGAACGTATGCCGACAAGAACGACACGGCAGAATGAAAAAGAACATGAAAAGTTATTCAACGATCGGACCGAGCCAAACAACGAAGTGATGCAGAACTCCTGTTACAGCAAGCTAGCATAACCAAAGACGCCACTTGTGGCATTCCTGAAATGCAAAAATTGCAAGACATCTCGGCTCCACGCTATATGTTAAAAGTTCATCTTCAAGAAATGCATGGACCTCTGTTGTTTCAAGTGTTACGTATGTGCAACTTAATTACTTGTGTGTTACTTTTAAATTCTCTTTTATATTATTTTTATTTCATTACATGTTATTATAATGATAAATTTATTCACTGGAATTGACATTTTTTTCAGAAAATTCAGTTCAGTTCTTTTTTAGCCTGATTAAAACGCGGTAGTGTTGCTACATTGTATTTTAGCTGACCTAGTTCCTGACACTGATTCAAAATTGGTAAACACAGAGTGAAAATCACTGGTCGTAATCAAGGTCATACTTGGCTTGCGTGTCAACTCTATTGTAAACAGTTTTTTTTAATTGTTGAATCTTATAGTAAGATTCGTTCAGTACAATCGAACCCGTATAGCCTACGTGATAATTGACATATTTTTTACTGCGCTGTTCAAACTAAGTGACCACCTGATCCCACCATTTGATTTAAAATTGCGGGTTAAAACAGATACTTTGTAGTGAAATAGTCGTAAACTAATACCTTCAGAGCTCATAGGTATTTTTGTGTTGTCACCAGCTGAGTTGAAATTTTTATTTAAAATAATTTATTTTTCCTGGAAATATCTAGTGCTCATCAAAATTCTTCGACAAAGACATTTATTGGAAATTATTCGGAATTCTAAAGCCGGAATATTATTCTTGATTCATAAAATTCAACAAGGAACTGTTGACACATCAACACAAAACAGGATATAGAAGAAGTCATCGCCTTCCATCTAGGAACTGCATCGGGATTCGAACTTCGATTCATTTAGAATTTTTTAGTGATAGGACTTTTATTTTTATATACTAGGATTAATTTTTGGATTAGATTCACAAGACGTAAGTCCTTTTTTATATTTTTACCTTATTTTCTAGGGAAATAAATTATTTTGTTAAAATTTGCAAAGCTTGTTGGCTTCACTCTTTTCTTTGTTACTTTGTACGAGCCCTACACGTAACACAAGGCAAAGATATCAAAGACGGAAAATACATTCACGTCTATCATCACGATGAACATTTTAATGCCATCACCAGTATCACTGGATTCCTGAGATACAGATATTATTGTGAGAAATGTGACTATGGCTATAACAATCGAGAGCAACACAAGTATTGTGGATCGAAATGCTCAGGATGTTTGGCCTCTAAACCCTGTCTTCACTAAGGACAAAAACGACTGCATTGCCCAGCCCTACCTGTGACCAACAACATTTGAAAACACAAGGTTCACAGCGGAAAAGTGCTTGCCAACTGCTGCGATTGTGCCCTACTTGTGGACAAGGCACACGTACCAATAATGCCAAACCTCACGTATGTAAATGAAAGAAACAATGTCACATTTGTCGTCAAATCGTGGACTTGGAACACGAATGCTACATTCAAAAACACCGTTCCAAATATCAAGAGGAAGACGACCAGAAGAAAGGCAATTTCGTCTTTTTCGATTTCGAATGCATGCAAGAGACCGGTATCCATATTCCTAGTTCGAGCGTGCGAGCAGTGCACCCAAGGGCCTATCTTTAGTCATTGACAACACTGCAGCAAGATTCCTTGTCATTGACAACACTGCAGCAAGATTCCTGGAGGACGTGAAAAAATCTTTCGAGGACCGAACACGCTGGCCGATTTCGCCCAATGGATCTTAGACCCCATCGACGAGATATGGAGATAAGAGGACATCGAACGTCACGGAGATTGTCATTGCAATGCCACAGTGATGGCTCACAATGTCTCGGGATACGATGGGCAATTTCTTCGCAAATACTACTCGCAACAAAGCACCGAACGTCCTAAATTCACCTTGAACGGAGCCAAAATCATTTCCATGCAAGTGGGACAAATGCATTTTAAAGATTAGATGAGTTTCTTGGCCATGCCATTGAGCCGAAAGCCTCAAACGTTTGGAATAACAGAAATGGCCAAAGGCTATTTCCCACACTTTTTCAATATCGAAGCCAATCAACACGCCGTTCTACCCCATTTACCTGATGCTCACTACTATGACCCCGACAACATGCGCACCGAACAACGAGAAGCTTTCTACGCTTGGTACCACACTCACGCCTCCGACCGCTTTGACTTTCAGGAAGAAATGTTAAAGTATTGTTGTTCCGACGTGGCCATTTTACGGCATTGCTGTGGAAAATTTCGAGAACTGTTTATGGAACACGGAGGGAGCTCTCCTTGAATAAAGCCTGCACCATTGCCAAAGCGTGTTCCTTAGTATACCGCCAACGATTCATGCCCGAAAACACCCTAGCTGTCATAAGCCCTCAAACGACCAACTTTGTCAAACGTCAATACTCGGTCAAAGCCCTACGCTGGTTACACTACTTCTGCGACAAGGAAGACAAATGGATCCAACACGCCCGCAACGGAGGAGTCGAAAAGACCATCGGAAGGTATTCAGTACATGGCTAGGACTTAGAAAACCCTCAGATCGTGTACGAGTTTAACAAGTGCTTATCTTATGGATGTTCCATCTGTTACCCTCAACGTGACACCAAAAATCCGTTTTTACAACGTACCATGGAAGACTTATATCAGACCACTTGTCAGCGGCGCTTGAAGTTAGAAGAGCAAGGATACCAAGTGGTGGAAATGTGTGAACACGAGTACGATCACCGTTTGAAAACCGATCCCAAGTTTAAACGCATCGTGGATAGTTACAAGTGGGTGGACCCACTGAACCCGCGGGACAGTTTGTACGGAGGACGGACGAATGCCAACTGTTTGCTGTACCATGCCGAAAGGAGAAGAAATCAAATACTTGGACGTGTGTTCACTGTATCCCTACGTGTGCAAATATTGTCACTTTCCCGTAGGGCACCCACAATTGCTGACAGAACACATGTACCTGGAAAACATTCGACAATACGAAGGATTGATTAAATGCAAAGTCTTGCCTCCCACGGACTTGTACCATCGCGTTTTACCTCACCATTGCCAAGAAAAACTGATGTTTCCCTTCTGCCGTACTTGTGCCGAAATGTGCAACCAAGACCAACCTTGTCAACATACCTAGGAAGAACGCTCCTTGACAGGAAAGTGGGTCAGCGTGGAATTGTTTAAAGCTCTGGACCTGGGATACCAACTGTTAGAAGTGTACGAAATTTACCACTTTCCCAAGACAGAACAGTACCACAAGGGCAACGAGACTCAGAAAGGCATATTTGCAGACAACGTGGATGCCTTTTTGAAACTGAAACAAGAAGCCAGAGGCTATCCTTCCTGGTGCCACACTCCCGAAGACCAAAAGAAATTCAAAGATAAATACTTGGAGCAGGAAGGCATCACTTTAGACCACGTGGAGAAAAACAATGGAAGGCGATCGTTTGCTAAAGTGATGTTGAATTGCTTGTGGGGCAAAATGGCACAACGACCGTGTTTACCAAAGACGGAGTGTTTGACAGAACGTACTCGCTACTTCCAGATGATTCACCACAAAAGCAAATACATGAAACACGTGGACGTCGTTTGTGAGGACTTGATCTTAGTAAATTACGAAGAAGAACTGGACTTTGTGGAAGCCGACGAATTTGGAAATGTCATCATTGCGACCTACGTGACAGACCATGCTCGCTTTAAATTCTACGAAACTTTGGAACTGTTAGGAAATCGTGTGCTGTATTTTGACACGGACAGTTGCATCTACATCGATCGCCTGGGTCAACGTCACCCTGTCATCGAATTAGACCGTTTAGGATCCTGGATGGAGGAGCATCCCGACGACAAGATTCTAAGTTTTGCTAGTGGCGGTCCCAAAAATTACGGCTACGAATAACGGGACCAACAAGAAGTGCACACGGAGTGTAAAGGGAAAGGACTGACTCTCAGTTATCGCACCAGTCAAGTGTTGAACTTTGGTGTACTGAAAGAAGCCTTGCAGTCTGGAGAGGATCGAGATTTTAAAGTGACCACCTACCAGCCTCACAAGATTGTATGTTTAGCCAAACACCAAATCGTCAGTCGACCTTTGGAAAAAGTGTATCAAATCGTGTACTAGAAGCGAGTGAATTCCCAACCACTTCACTTTACCGTACGGTCACGTCGATATTGGTTAGCATATAAAAATGGACAACGTCCAAGACCGATAGTTCATTGTAACTACCAACACCAAGCGGTAAAGATGAATACCTTCAATCAGCAAGTATCAAGCGAGAGCAAACTCGAGTGCGATGCTGTTTCTTGCGATGACAGCGATGCCGTACGCTGTGACCTTAGCGATTCAGTACCACATCATGGGAAGTTTGTTATGACTACTACTACCATACCTACCATGGAAAGTGATGCTGTACGTGTCAAACCTGACGGATGCAAAAGCGATGCCACTCGTTATCGTACACCTTTTAATTTTACTGGTTTTCATTGTCAATGTCATCCTCCACGCGAAACCATGCGTCTACCACCCTACTGATGTCATCCAACCCTAAGCAAACTTCTGCGGATTTCACCGTACCCTCATCGAAATGAACTTGTGAAAGAAGAATATTCGTTCCCTGTGCGTTTGCCTGAATACTATGACTTTGAAAGTCGATTCCAAGCCTTCCAAGGAAAATAGCCTAAAATATCTAGGAGGACCTCCCCCCGAAGAATTAGCCAGAGCCGGATTTATCTACTTGGGAGAAGGGGATAAAGTCAAGTGCTTCAGTTGTGGTGTGTCACTTCACCAGTGGGAACAGAAAGATTCCGCTTACTTGGAACATGCTCAATGGTCTACCTTTAGTGGGACCTTAGTAATCTCTGGATAGATACTTTACAAGAGAACATTTGTGGTTTGCCTGTGGAGCTGAAAGACCGCCTTTACCGAGAGTTGGTCAAAATACAAGTTCAACGCAAAGAATAATTGCATCCGTTACGTCACCAATAATGGAACCAATGGTACCTGAATGATATAAGAGGACTGATTCATTTGAAAGATTTCCAATGGTCGTACATTGACGAATCACGTGAGGTTCATAAAGTTTTAGATGCCACTCATTCTGCTTACAAGGTGATCATTAATACACTGAATTCCAAAGGACGAGTTAGAGGATTACCAAACTCTTTTACACCAATAAATCTTGGTTCAAGAGGAAACTTCTGTACGACGTGTAGTATGTGAGTTAGTGACTAAACGATACTGGTACGGAATTAAAATAAAACCGATTCTGTTCAAAAAGTACATGTATTACCTTGCACCAAGGAGGCTATAAAAACTGGTACCATGCCACCACATTTATCGTTTGTGATACAACAGATTCTGTGAAAGGAAATCAATGGCAGTATTCAAACTGTGGAGGATTACCATTGCATTTTACGAGGACTGTGTCCATTGAATTGGGGTCGACGTGTGGCGTGTGTCTTAGTGACTTCCTTTCTGGGATTTCGTTTACCAGCCAATTTCCTGTGGACTCTTTACGAACAGTACATACCACTCAAAACATGAAAGCGGTACCTTTAAATGTATATGTGAGACTAATTCGGTTAAAAGCCTTGCGCTTTCATCTCGATACTTCTCGACCTCTACGGGAAAACAAGATTCGTCAACTTTTAGGCACTGAAGATGTTTACGACGATGTGTGTGTGTGTGTGTGTGTGTGTGTGTGTGTGTGTGTGTGTGTGTGTGTGTGTGTGTGTGTGTGTGTGTAGCATGTGACTTCCACCCTCACTGGAAAGATGTGACTGGAAAAGTTTGGGCTTCGAGACTTGGACAAGAATTGTGATCATAAATTCAAACCTTCAGTGAAAAAAGTAGCTTTTAAACCTGTATTAGTGACAGTGCCAGAAGAATAACCCGTCACCGAGGAAATCCAATCCCTTCAGGATAGCACCGTCATCGACATCCCCAAAATACCATACCAGGAGGATCCCTGTGTGACTGTGCCAAGTGTGGAGACTCTAAGAACATTACAAACTGTCCCTACGACACCACACCTTGGTCGCCAAAAATGTTGTGCAGAGATTTGTTTATATTCCACTTTGATAGTTTTGATGTGTATTTTATCCATGTACTTAACCATTTGGCTTTTTTACATTTTTGTCATTCGTGTTGTTCCATTTCAAACATGTGTTGAAATAAACGTGTCCTAAGAAAAGTATAAAATCTCTTGTCTTGTCTGTCTTCGTTTCTTAAGTGATATTCCCTGCACTATGGCTGCCTCTGCTGTCTCTGCTCCCTCTTCCTCCACTTTCAAAGTCATCGACGAAAACTTTGATCGTGCCAGTTGGGAGGCCCTGTATCTTCGCCATCCCTTTAACAGTAGTTCAGGCAAAACCGAATTTGTCAAACGTTTGATCGAACATAAATATCATTTGATCGATTGTCCGCCTCAACGGATCGTGTGGTGTTACAAAGAATGGAAATCGGCGTACAGCCTCCTGCGAGAAAGTCAAGGTGATTCCATCGTGTTTGTGGATGGCATTCCTGGCGAAGACGACGGAATCGTGTCTGACCCCAGTCAAACCCGCTGGTCATCTTCGACGACATGTTAGGAAAGGACGAAGAAGAAATTAAACTGTGGTTTACGCGCAAAGGGCATCATCGTAATGCCAATGTCATTTACATCACCCAAAATTTGTTTCAACAAAGTAATGCCCATCGCACCATCAGTCTCAGTTGTCATTACGTGGTCTTATTTAAAAGCCCTAGAGATAAATCGCAAGTGCAAGTCTTAGCCAAACAGTTAGGAACGCCTTGGCTGACCCGTGCGTACGTCGATGCCACTCAAACCCCACACGCCTATTTACTCGTTGATTTAAAACCCACCTCCCCCGACTATTTGAGATTTCGTACCCATCTGTTTCACCACTGGTGATAAAACGGAGGGCCTGTCGTGTACACGTTCATGTCGACTTAACAACAATAAAAGGTCTATAAAAACCTCGGTCACTTTGGGTCTGTCTCACACAGTGTCAACATGACGTTCCTTCAGTCTTATCTTCCCGTCAAATTGTACGGCATTAGTCGCGTAAAAAATCCACAAATACATGCATCATTCACATTCCACATCAAACCAAACGCTTTTATGAGAGAAACAAAGTAGCCTTGACGCAACTTACTGATCCCCGCATCGACACTCAAACCAAAAGGCAAATCATTTTGAAACCTGGTAGCAGTTCTCTAGGAGGTGTCATCATTCGCTCCCTCTTAAAATGAGATCCCAATGCCCCCAAAGACCTCCCCAAGAAAAAAGCCACTCCCCACCGTACCCAGAAGAAAAAGAGCAGTGGTATCAAGACCAGGTCACACCCCCAGAAAAAGAAAAGTCCACAGAAAAGACCCCAGAAAGCAGCTTCTACTCCCAAATGAGGTACTTCGGCCAGGACGCAACCTTACATCCCCAAACCCGGGGCCCCGAGTGGCCGAGTGGTCTAAAGCGCTCACCGTTACGGATCACTGCCATCTCACCTCTATCTGCGTGAGTTCGAGTCTCAGGCTCGGCTAACGTGGGCATGTGAGAAAGCCTGCCAGTAGCTTCTTGTGGGTCGGTGGTTCTTCCCTGGGTTTCCCAGGGTTCTTCCTCCACCAATTATACTGGCCGCCATGTATAGCCTATCTTGTGCTGAAAATGGCGTTAAACCCTACAACAACAACAACAACAACAACAACAACAACCCCAAACCACGACCTGCAGAAACGATGACCGCGTCTCCAGTAACCTCAGGTTCTTCCACTTCTCCGTTGCTGGTGATGCCAGCCAAACCCGATTTAACACGTGTCTTTCCTAATTTGATGAAAAACTGGAAACCCGTGTCTCGAAGAACGTCTCCTCCAGTGGCGACACCCTCTTCCTCTTTAGCTGCAGTGGCAGCTGCTCACAAAGTACCTGCCCCCAAAATCAAAGTCCAAGAGAGATCGGGCATGTTACAGAGTTTACTGGATTTATCCAAGCATGAACTGTCCCAATTTAGTCCTTTGCGAACACCTTCACGACGCGTGATGCCTGCCATGAAAATGAAACAACGAGCCGAGAATCAGTGGCGACGCATTCCAGTATAAAATGACCTGGAGCAAACAATAGGGATCAGTGCTTTTGAGCTTCTGAACGCCCAAAGATGTCCCCTCGAAGAAGTGCACACCATCACCATCGTCCAAAAAAGAAAAATGAAAAAGAAAAAGACAGTCTTGTCATTTGACCCCACATCCAAAAAAACGCTTATTCATGCATCGACGTCACCCCCAGTAAAGACACACTTGTCCAGAGAAAAAGAGGAGCAATCAAAAGGGAGGATTTTTGATGACCATCTTTTATAGAAACAGAGGTCGTCAAACAGACTGGTCCAACAACTAACCAGCTCCTCCAAAGATACCCTCAAAATAAGGTAATAATTCGTTAAAAGGACGCATGTCAAGCCATGGTCTTCAGTGTATTTTGTGCTTTTAAACGCAAAAAGATGTCCCCCCAAAGAGGTGCACACCACTATCATTGTCGTTCTCCTGTCCAAAAAGGAAAAAGGAAAATAAAAGGACAGTCTCGTCATCAGAAAAAACGCTTATGCAAGTATCGACGTCTACCCCAGAAAAGACACACACGTTCAAAGAAAATGAGGAGCAAACTAAAGGGGAGGATTGTTTGGCGATATAGGAAAAAAAGTCGTCACATTTTTGACGAAGCGATAGTCCAAACAAATGATAAAAGGGCGTGTGCCAAGTCATTGACGTTAGTATATTTTTGGTGTGTACCCAGGAGCAAACAAACAAACAAAGATGTCACCCCCCAAAAGCCACCCCTCTTTTACCCCCAAAGGAAAGAAAAGGAAATGACTACCTCCTCGTTTAGCCAAACATTGGGACGTGTTGTCCGTCCTGTCCAAAGCCCCTCCACCCATGCGCAAACAAATGATTCAAACTGTCTCCAAAGACGTCATCGATACCGTGGGCGAATGTTGTCTGAATGTCTTGAAAGGCACGATACCCTTGTCTAAAGACCAGAAAGAATGCTTAGCTAAGCACCTACACGTTCTTCGCCAAATGTTCCAAAAGAAAATACCCATCCTTCAAAAAAAATAGCTGTTGGTACAACGCGGAGGATTTGTGCACCTGTTGTTAGCACGATTATGGAACTCATGCAGGGAACTACTGAACAATTGGCTCAAAGACAATGAGGATACAGAAGATAAAAGGAGAACTCTGGGGTCAAAAGATCTCAGACGTCACCATTGAAATCCGATGTAAATAAGAAAACTGATTTTAGTGCTTTACAAACGATAGATGGAATACCATCGTTGGCAAGAACAACGGACCCCGCATTTACCTCCCAATCCTCATCTGACTGAAATGTCCCAGTTACAACACGAATTGCAATCGTTGGTGGATCGCAGCGATTTATCAGAAACGGAAAACTCGCAACGGTACGGTCAACAGTTGCAACGACTGCAACTCTTTCACCAGAAAACTTTAGATGAAACAGCTCTGTTAACTCTAAAAGATTTTTAGACCCTGATGAAAAGTCCATCACCACCACCACCTTTGTGTGAGGCCAAGCCTGAGGTGAGGACACCTCCACAGCCACTAGCATCACACCATAGCAACGTCAACAACAGCCACAACTACCACTACCAGTACTAGTACCAGCACCACACCCAATACCAGTACCACAGCCACTACCAGCACCACAGCCACAAGTACCAAGACCTCATCATCCCCGGGTCTGGAATAGAAGACGACAGAGGGAAAAAGTTTTCACTATCCCTCAGAGTGAAAACTGGGATGATGAGGCCACTCAACCCCCATCTGCGCTCCCAACCACACGCGTCAAAAGGGAGCAGGACTGAAGCAGACGATGCGTGTGTGGGACTAGACCTAGGAGGTGCAAACATTAAGAGGTGCATCTGAAGTTCTCAAAAACAACACTTTTTCAGAGTTAACCAGATCTCTAGAAAAGAGAGACTGATCAAGTTGCCAATCTGAGTGAATGTGAAGTACAGTAGTGTGCCTATAAACACTAACTCCTTTACTGATGTGTGTATGTGGGTTTGTCTGTTTGTATGCTTGCTCGTACGTTTGTGTCTGTGTGTGTTTGTATGCGTTCGCGTACGTTTATGTGTATGTGTAATTGTGTGCGTGTGTGTGTGTTTGTATTCGTTTGCGTACGTTTGTGTGTATGTGTATTTGTGTGTTTTTGAGAGCGCGCGTAAATTTGTTTGTTTGTATGTGTATTTGCGTGCACTCGTACGTATATGTGTTGGTGTTGCTGTGCGCGCGTACCTATGTGGAGAGTATATAATGTGTTTTTTCTTTCCCTTCTGTGTGGATGGTATATAATGGGTTGTTTTCTTCTCTTCCTTTCTGTATGGATTGTAAATATGGTTTTTTTTTCTTCGCCTCCCTTCTGTGTGGATAGTAGATATTGAGTTTTTGTTCTTCCCGTCCCTTCTGTGTGGATAGTAGATATTGGGGTTTTTTCTTCGCTTCGCTTCCCCTCTGTGTGGATAGTAGATATTGGTGTGGATAGTATGTAATGGGTTATTTTCTTCCCTTCTGTGTAGATAGTATATATTGGGGGTTTTTGTCTTCGCTTCGCTTCCCTTCTGGGTGGATAGTAGATATTGGTGTGGAAAGTATATAATGGGTTATTTTCTTCGCTTCTGTGTGGATAGTAGATATGGGGTTATTTTCTTCCCTTCTGTGTTCATAGTAGATAGGGGGTTATTTTGTTCCCTTCTGTGTGGATAGTAGATAATATGTGAAGTTATCATAAGGGATGTTTTCTTTCACGTCCGTCCTTCAAGTATATAAAGCATAGCCGTCGTTAGTCTGGTAGTCCGAACATCAGGACCAACAGGGCCAGCCACACAAGGCGATTACGTAAACAGATTAGAGAAAACAATAAAGACCCCAAATAGCTAATATAAGGTGGTCAAAAGTCCAAAGACCATCAGACCCCGCTGCACAAGGCGGCAAAAAAAAACCTAATCTACGCAATTAATCGGTCCCAAATAATCACAGGTCATCACACCCCAAGACCGATTGGCCCCAAATAAAACACACCCAGTAAGACCCCAAAACAATATCTCATATAAGGTGGTCTAAGCCCAGGACCATCAGGGCCAGAAACACAAGGTGACAAAATCACTGGTAAACAAAAATGGCTGTCATCCGAGGTTTCTACCTAATTAATTCTTAATTTTAATGTAAAAAACAGCACAGAGTTTATATCCAAATTCTTAGTCCGTGTAAGACGACCATCTTTTAGACGAACACCCTGGAAACACTGGACACCACCCTGCGGCTTTGGCGCCTCCCTTCTGGTCTACGCCACCCTTTTCCTCGACCGGACACCAAAACCAATAAGCGTGCAATGCACGCACCAATTCCAAACTCGCTAATAGCCAAATATGTGAGTGAGTGATGGTACTACTCCCACTCACCCTATGCTAGAGCTGGACTGAAAAACATGAGTGTATGCTGGGACTATCCCCACTCATGAAAGCCTACTATTCAGGCAGCTTGGAACTTATTGTAGCGCTTCCTGACGGCTAAATTAACAGCACTCTTTGAGTGCATTAACGCCTGGGAAATGTGGCACTGATTCCATTCCCTAAGGAGTAATTAACATCCTGCGGTGCAGGAATTAACCAGTGGCACTTGTACTTAATGTACGAACGCCACTATAATTCAATCATAATAATCATAATAAGTCTGGCTACCCAGCGTTGATTTCTCAACACATTGGAAGATGAATTTGTTCAACGAATTAAAAGACACTTGGTATTGGATGATGAATGCAGCCTATGCGGTGGAAAGGCTTGCAGATGAATCGAAGTATAAAGGTAGCCTAGACTTTGTGACAAGTCAAGTGACCAGTCAGAAAGTAGCTAGGGATCTGGTTAAAGACATGATAGAGGAGGAAGTGGAAAAGGTAAGAGGCTTCATTCAGCCTAAGTATGTTAGAGTGGGAACATTAAAGCAGGCCCTTGATGGTGTGATGAAAGTGAAGTACTTTTTAGAACAAATAATGAATTTCACAGAGTGGTCTTTTGTGAAGTGGGGATTAGACCAATTTTAAAGGAAGCAGAAGAAATGATTAAAAAGGTGCTGGAAGAGGAAGTGAAGAAGATTAAAGATACCTGGGGTAAAGAGAGAAAGGAAAAAGAAAACAGAAAGAAAAAAGAGGACTTTGACAGACTGAATCAAAACTGGATCAAGGTGCAGGAAAAGTTTAGGTCCATAGGACATCCTGACTGGATGTCAGAGAATAAAAAGAACAAGTAGAAAGGAATGATAGAGAAAGTTAGGAGATGGTGGAAGAAGTGGAGAAAATAGAAGATCCCAAAGACCCTTTTCAGGGCCACTCTATTGCCTCGAAAAGATTTACTCTCTTGCCATATATGTATGTCTTTGTTTGCTTGCTTGTTTGTTTGTTTACTCGCCCCGCCAAGCATTATTATTCGTATAGTTTCACCACTGAACTAGCTGAACTTACCAGCAACCCCTGTCCGCTTTTTATTCCCGTTGTCACTCTTTGCTGTTTGGCCTGATTGTTGCCATTGTCCAATACCATGACGTCACCAACCTGTTTCATTCCTATTGTTCCCATACAACCACAACCTTTTGTCTCGTCGCTGTAGTGGCCCAGGTGATCTTGTAATGCTAATTTCCATTGTCGCTATAAATTTTGTCGCTATAGTGGCCGGGGTGGGTGGGGGAGGTTGACTGGATCTCCCATTGTCGCTATAGTGGCCCACTATACTACAGTCGTAACAAAAAATATTATGCACCAAATAAAAGAATCCCCAAGGGGCTTAAATACACATATAAAGATTCATAGATAAAGACATAGAGAGAGGCAAATCCAAATATTAGTAACAGAAATAGTAAATCTGGGCAAGCAGACGGAAAAGTAGAAATAGCAATAAATATCGGCAAGCAGACGGAGAAATGGAAAGAGAGAGATGAAATGACGAACCGTGATGGATGGATAAATGTATGTATTGATGAACTGCGAGGATCGTTAATTGATAACTTGATTAAAGATATGTTGTAAATAAATACTAGTTATATTGATCGATTGTTTGCTTTACTCAAAGGAGTTAGGAAAAATATAAATAACAATTTTGATACTTACTTGTGTGTCTGAGTGTGTGTGTTTGTGTGTGGTTGTTGTTGCTGTTGATGTTGTTGTCTAGTCTACTACCAATCTGAATGAAATCAGATATCCACTGTCCTAAATGAAGATCTGACAGCGAACGCTAGGGGGTCATGTTCTTGTGACCTTTGAATTAGCCAACGGAAATAAAGCTTTCAAAAACCTGAAAGTGAATCAAATCGTTATACTCTTCAAGCAACACTGCCCACTCCCAAATGGGAATGTGTAAAGGCTTCATCTGACTGGCTGATAAAATTAGCGATTATGGTAATGACATAGGTCACCAGAACATGACCTCTAAGCGATCATAGATCTTCACGTAGGAGGGTGGATATCTGATTTTTATCAGATTGGTCTACTGCGAACTGCTTAGAATGAAAATCTTTATCAGCAGTTATGAATTTCTTGTACTCGGGTGAAATTACCCGTATAATTCGAAATATAGAATGCAGCGCATACCCTGAACATATTGTTGCAAAACAAATTCCCTGTGGCGTAGTCGTGCAAAGAGAAAGAAGTATATCATTATGGAAATCTATGGTTCTTTAGTACGTGAGCAATTTCTCTCTCTCTCTCTCTCTCTCTCTCTCTCTCTCTCTCTCTCTCTCTCTCTCTCTCTCTCTCTCTCTCTCTCTCTCTCTCTCTCTCTCTCCAGTTTAAAGTTTGTTAATCCGTTTTCAAACATCAAGTGGAAGAAAGGAAACGACAGACTGATCCCGATTCTAAATATGATGTCATTCTGGCTGTGGAAAAAGTAATACAATCATCGTAGAGGATTTTGTCTTTTATATAACTACACTATCGAAGTTACTGTTACTAAAATGATCACGGGCGGTGGGTGGCACCAGACACGAGTAAGCACATAAACGTGTTTTAATTATTTCTAGTCATCTTTTAACGTTTAAAGCCTTAAAAACCTACTTACCATGATAGAATAGAATAGGGGTAACCTCAACCTTGGATGAGTTCAAACATCTGTCTTCAAGGAAACTTTTTCCATACTCCGATTGCACTGGCTATTTGAGTTGAATCTCTCAGCTTTATTCAACTCTACATTTTGATTCGAATTTGAAATTTCATTGCTACTTTGCTAGAAAAAACTCACTGATGCTGAATTTGAAAATTCACTATTTCTTAACTTTTCCAAGATACGACAGTAGCATATATAAACCAGGTTTCTATCTCAGAGACCCCCTTCCCCCTCCAAAACCCTTCTATTTTAACATTTTGTCAGCTCAAAATAATGACTTTCATATATTCTGACAAAATATGTCGGGGTAAGGGGGTCTCTGATCTAGAAACACTTGTTTATATATACTGCTAACATGACCATATTTTATGATAATCTTTTTCATACCTGCTGACTCTCATTGCTAAAATATCTGTTAACATACTGTCAATAATACGAAACTCGCGTATTAAATCGTCCTTACCATATCTTATACCTCGCAAATAAGATTGTATCTGATCAAGAAATTTTTATAAGTTATACTTGCTGTTTTGCAGGCATTATTTTTAGTCTCAAGTCGAGGCTCAATATTCTTACACGCTGTTGCAAGAGAAACACCAACACCAGATATTATTAACATAAACGGATTTAATGATGCTCCACTTGAGATTATACCAGAGCTGGTCATTAGTAGTGGTAAATATGATATTACTCGAAGTATTCTATTATAATACCTGTAACATTGTTTTACGCACCAATTTTTTTTTTTTTTTAATGATAATATATATATAATATTGCACTAGAGCGTCAACGTCCTGTTTGGGAATTTCCTTTGAAATATGATTGAAATCGATTATCTGTTTTTTCATTAAACAATATTTGCTTACAATTTTTATACAATACTAAAAACTCTAGTACCAAACATTGAATCAAGAAATTCACGAAACTTATTATTCTTAGGATCAGCTATAAAATCTCTGTACTTGTCATACACATCCGACGAAGTATCCTTATATCGTTCATCTGTTAGTACCTCATTTTTCTTTAACCAACTGTAGGAATCAAACGTGTTTTCTACTTCACGTTCATACAAATTTGTTTAAGTTACTAAATTACCGTATTCTCTTTCTGTTTTATCAATAAACTCTAGTACCAAGCTTATTTGATCCAACGTAAAATTTTTGAGAACAATATGTTGTCTGATAATTGTGTATGTGACTATGAAATTTATTAGTATTAATTCTCCCAATTAATCATGTAAAAACCAATACTATGAGCTACTTTAAATATTAATTGTTCGTATGGTTCTGTGAGTATTTTCTCAATTTCATTGTAATAATTTCGCAGTGACAATTGTCTAGAGCACTGGAGCGATGGAAGTGTAACATCGTCTGCTTCACTTATGTCGTAATAACAATCAATCTTTTCTCCCAAACTTGTTTGTGATACTTCTTTTTCAATTTTTTTTTTTCGTTTAACATCACTGAGATCACTAATTTCTTTGTCAAAATCTTTGATTATCTTTTGAGATTTATTAACAATAATCGGATCGAATTCAGGTTTTCTACGTATCATTGGTAGAATTGCGTTCGTGTGCACTTTAATAATTAACTCAGCATCCACTCTCATGCTAACGATTTTAACTAGGGTTTCCTTGTCATGGTAGTACATGCCGAGATACTTAAGAATTTCTCGTTTTAAAAAACTTATATAACTTCTTTTCCTTTTAATTCCTACTATCCTAATTTGTCAAGACGAATATGATTGTCGTTTATTCGTTTTTCGTCCTCCGCTTTTTCACCATATGCTCGTGTTTTTATTAAATTCGATTTTATTATCAAATCTACATTTTTAAAATCAAGCTCGAGCAATATTTGTTAACATAATTTCAACTTGTTTTTGTTCTTCTAGACGATCAACAGGATGACAGTAACTTCCTATAAGATCAACGTTTTCTATTGTTTTTATTAGTTGTGGTCCTCGCATATGCATAACAAGAATAAAAAAAATTTCTTCATCTGACACAGGAGAGTTTATCTTTGGAATTAAAAAAATTGTCCTGGTATTTATTACACGTGTTGATAGTGATTCGTTTCAAATATCTTTTTTAGGGTTACAAATATTATTATAAAATTCTCTTGCAATCGTTATAATTTGTGGTTCTGACATTATTTTAGAGCATTAGATTAAATTTGATCGTCGAGAGTATATATTTAAAATTCCGTCAATCTTGGAAACTGATGTTCAGCGACGAAAACATAAACTATAAAATATAAGTACTTGTTGAAGGTATTTGCAGTCGGAATTGTAAAATATTGTGTTGTTGAGATGTACGTATTTCTTGTACTATACAATGTTGTCCAGTTGATATCATCATTTGATCCTTGCAATTGCCAATTATAAATTCGACCAACACTAGACTTTACTCGACCTCGCAAATGAAATTGCCAAATAGCGACTGCAATAGGACATTTAATTTTGATTCAAAACTTTTCAATCTCTCCGTTTGTAGTCCATTCTAGTCTATCAGCGAAAGCATAATAAGGGTAATTTTCAGGATAATATGATGATGCGCTTACCTCAAACCCAACTCGGTTATCAGTTGCCTTAAAAAGTGTTAGAATATACCCAACATTGTTTTTAGTTCGTTTTATGCCACTACTAATTATATTGTCAACATACGCTTTATTTGTCAGATCAATAGGGTTACCTGGAACATATGTCGTCGTTATTTTATTGTTTCTCTTGTTTATATTTCCTGACATTGGTCCACCGGATTGTTTTACATACGAGGCCAATGCTCCTCTTAATTGAGCAAAACTAATAGCATCAGTATCATCAGCTGGTTAAGAGGTTGTCGATAATCCAGTTATTTTTTACTCATTGCTCCTTACAAGGTTATCTGTCATTGTATCGCCAGCTTTATTGAGCTTGTTATCGTCAACAGAATTTAGTTGTGCATAACTTACAGCTTGTGTATTATCAACATTTGCTGGTGGAAATACGGTTTCCAACCTAATACATTTTTTTACTCGACATATTAATATTGCCTGTAACCGTTCCACCAGTTGTATCAAGCTTTTTATCATCCACATACTTCAACTGTAAATAACTTACCGCTTGGGTTTGATTTAAGTTTCTTGGCGGATATGCGGTTTCCAAATTTACCATTTTTTTTTCTTGACATATCTAAGTTACCGCTTAAAATTCCTCCTATCAATGATAGTTTATTATTGTCGACGGATTTAAGTTGTGCATAACTAACAGCTTGTGTATCAACAACATTTATTTGCGGATAATTTGTTTCTTAACCTAGTAATCGATGATTTGACATAAATAGGTTTTCTGTCATTGTATCGCCGGTTATTTTTTGACTAGCGATGATGCATCAGTTATTATTGGTTCGTCAGCGGAAACAGATACTGTAAGTGCTGTTCCAAACTTTGTGTAATAGGTCATATTATATAAAATATATAACATAAAATTGTATAACAATAATGGCGAAGTCATCGATATTAAATTTTGATACCGAACGATTAATCAAACATAAACATAATAATGAACTTCCAGATTATCATTATCTTATTGTTGGTCGTACAGACCCTGGTAAAACAAATCTATTATTAAATCTCTTACTAAAAGATAACTTTAACTACGATTAGGTATATATTTACACAATTAACCCACAACAGGATAAATAAGAATACTATCTTGACGCTGGCGATGATATATTTTTCATAAAACAACCAGAAGAATTAATTCCAGTTGATGAACTTGATTTGTCTGAGCATAAAATAATTGTATTTGATGATATTCCTCTAAACAACGAGGAGATGAATAAGATTAAATCTTATTTTTCATTATCGCGTAACAAAACATGTAATTCGATTTACCTAGCGCAAGGGTTTTACAACGTCGACAGATTTATTCGGCGAAATAGGGGATGTTTAATATTATTTCCAGGGCTAGATAATGTTGATGTTAGAAATATTTCAAACGAGCAATGCGGTGATGGAACAAAAGATAACTTTATTGAACTATATCATCAAGGAACCAAATACAAATACAATTTCTTTTTATTTGATCAACTAGCGCGTGATCCAGCTAAAATGTTTCGTTGTTGTATCGATACATTTCCATAGTCGAATTTTATAGAGCGTAAAAAATAAAAAATGGACAAGCATCAACAAAAAATTGAATTGCTAAAAAAATTTATTACAACTCGAGCTCCTTTTAAGAAAAAATTGGAAGCTCAAGCAGAAGAAGAAACTGCTAAATTTTTTAAGCCAGTTACCGAAGCAGTATTTGGCAAACAACCAGAGACATCTGCGTTATCTCCAGAAGAACTAAAAAAAAGTACAAAAAAAAGTTTGTTAGGTTTACATGGAGAAAGATCAAAAGAAGAAACTGAAACAATTACCGAGGAACTTGTGAGAAACATCGCTGTTCCTGTTGCACGACAAACCGAATTTGAGAGATTAATAAATAACCCTCTTACACTTCAGCAATAAATAGCAAGAACAACGGCTAATCCGGACGAGTTAAAGAATGTGATAAAAGATATGTCAAAACAAATTAAGAAATTAGATAAGGAACAAAAAAGAGCAACTGAATCTACCGTAGAAGTAATGTCTCTTCAAGGAAAGATATGATTTTACAGAAAACAAGCTTTGTTAGGAATAGATGATTCCGAATTTACCGAATTTATTTAAAAATATCTGATAAAAGAGAAACTTAACGATCTTAATAACATTCGAAAATAGAGTAATGCTGATTATAAAAAGCTACAAATAATTTTAAACGATAAAATTAATGATTCTTTTAAAGTTGAAAAGCGCTTAAAGAAGCTAGGACAAATAGAGAAATGTTGGCTATGATGGATAAAATGAGAGACAGAGTTATTGCTAGTGTTTTAAAAATAACAGCAGATAAGTATGGAACTATAGAAGCTGATTATGATAATGGCTGGACATTTTGAAGATTATTTGATAAGTATGAAAACAAACGAAATGAAAGATTACCAGAGGAAAGAACCGGATCTGGTGTCCGAGTTTTTACATCAGACGCTGAACTAGTTGACAGACTTATATTATTAATAACATCAAAAGAAGCTGGTAATGAAAGTACAGAAATCAACAACGAAATTGTAGATATATTAGATAATCTTAGATCGAGCAGATTACTAACATCAGACGAGTACGAAATTTTACATAGCGATCTTATCTAACAACTTAATATAAATGTCAACAACATTATTACTCGACTCGTCATAAACTACGGGTGACTGCGCAAACTTTCCTATCCACTATAATCCGCCAATAATACTAAAATCCGAATAAACAGTACGAAATCGGACTAATTTCTGCTACAGTATGGCATTCTATGGCAAATGTAAAATCAAACGTCAATGATGATTTTACATTTAGTGCGGGTGCTACGACATCGTCGTCGGTATCAGTTAGAATATTACAGGGGGCGTATAATAACAAAATACACTGCCGCAAATAATTTCGAATTAATTCCAAACTATAATACTCTACGCGCCAGAATCACATTAAAAAATAATTTGATAATCGATTTTTCACCAGCGACTAGTATAACATCATTATTAGGTTTTAAAAACCAACAATACGGCGGTGTTGCATAACAAAGTGTATCATATGACGGAGATCTGCCAGTTAACATAACACAAGTGAACACAATATTGATCAATTGCTCTATTGCAACGGGGTCTTATTCAGCCAAGGGACGTCAAGGTAAAACAATCTATAGTTTATCACCAGATATCCCGCTTGGGTCACTAATGCAAATTACTCCTCGACAAATAATATACTATTCGATTACTCTTGAAAATCAAATAACCAGCATAACAGTCAAACTAACAGATCAATCAGGACGACAAATAGATCTTAACAATGAAATTGTCACGTATTACTTACGCCTACGCGTTGCGCAGGCACGCGATTACGTACATTTTGTAAACCTAATTTAATAACAAAGATGAGACAAAAAAGTTTATAGAAAATAAATTGCGGGTGATTTTCTTTGGTAATATATTTACAAAAATAGCAGAAAATATCCCAGGAATCGCGTAAAGTAGCACCAAATGCACTTGACGCTGGTAAAGCTATTGCTAGCACCGCTGGCACCGCAGTAGGATAAAAGATCGCTGATAAAAGTAAAGGCAGCCCACCACATTCAACAATGCCATCAGCGCTGGAAATAAAACGAGTAATATCAGATATTGCACCAACAGCGGAAACAGAACGAGCTATGATTGGCACAACAAAAAAAATTACCACGTGGTGAAGAGATAATACGCAAAATTGTAAAGAAAACAAGACAAATAACGCCTGCTGCTTTTTAGTAGCCGACGACAGTAACGAAGTTGTCGTCGTTATAATTTTGTATGATAAAATAAAATAATGTCAGTTAAAACTTATCTCGATCTTGCTGAAGAACATGATACTGACGACACAGTGACAGAATTAGAGCACGTTGAGTATCTCGATAAAAGCTCAAACGAACCAAATAAAACTGGCGACAGAACTTTTAACACAACAGACGAAGACGTGTTTCTATTGCCGCATAAGGCGGTGTTATTACTAACTACGATAGGCGGTGATATTGCAGCTGGTGCAGAAATAGCACTTGTCAATAACGGATGGAGTTTATTTAAAAGCGCACGGTACCAACTGGCCAATCAAACCGTGGAAGATATTTCAATGCACTTGTCTATAGCAAGTACAATACTAAATATCGTCTCGTTCAGCGATGATTATTAGAGATCAGTGGCCACAAATATGATGTGGTTCAAAGATACTGGACTTGGTTTATCTGCTTCAGGAGAATGTATTTCAGGTGGTGCTCTTACACACGGTGCTGAAGCTGCTGCAGATCTAGTAATCGTCAGAAATTGTCTTATAGCAAATGCTTTAAAATTTGGTATTAATCCACCAGCTGCAGCGGCAGATGTAAACGCTGTGAGAGTCTCGCTGACACAAGCGTGTAATAATCTTAATATAACACCACCAGCTGCAGCCGCAGATGCGGTCGCTATGTTAAAATTAATAAACGGTGTTATTAGTACTTATAATATAAGATATAACGAGGGATATGCCAAACGAAAAGCATTTGCCGCAGAATCTCGCCAAATAATAATGATGCATCTGTTAAGTTCAATATTTGGATTTTGCCGCGAATATAACAGTTGTTCGCGGAGTAAAACATAAACTTGTTTTAGATCGAGCTGATGAAAACGATTGTATAATGCACGCCGCTGGTATGGCTGAAGGACAGTTTGCTACTATAAGATTAGCGCTGTGGATGCCACGAGTTGTTCCGTCTGTAGCTAAAACTACGGAACTCGAATCATTATTGACGGAGTACACGAACAAGATATATTTTCAGCAAAACCGAATTTACCAAACAGCGATTCCTAACGCAACTGATTACACCTGGCGTGTTACTACTACACCAAGCGAACAATTACCTCGACATTTGTTCCTTGTATTTCAACGACAGGCACGTCGTAATAATCAAGAAATGAACAACTCCGTATTCGATGACCCTGATGTCAGATGAATCTTTATTAGAGTAAATTCTAAACAATATGCCGAACGTGCAATCGGATGAAATTTTGCCAGGCTATGCAAAAATATCAGGACGCGGACAGTGGGTCTCAGATATCAGTAGAAGAATTTCGGTCATTGTATCCTATCTTTTATTTTGACATATCAAAACATTCCGAACGAGTTAGTGGATCGACTGTTGATATTGAAGTCACGTGGACGCTTGGCGTGCTGCCAGCTGAAGTGTATAACGTATATGCGCTAGTTGTTAGTGATAGATTCTTGACAATTGGTGCGACCAAGGGAAGGATGACTATACAAGTTTAATCTAACAACCTTTATATAATCAAAGAAAATGAAAACGGAATAAACAACCAGAGAAATATACCTAACGCCCGGTCAAATTAAAAAATTATCAGCAGCGGTTGCCAAACGTAATTTTGTCTCTGTAATGATATTCCCCAACGACGGAGTCTCCGGAGACTGACAAAGTCGCCGCAGTAAACGTAATGTTGACGCAACAGCAAATCCATAAACTTAATTGGGGAAAACAGTTTGTTCTCAAACTGTCTGTTGCACAAATAACAGCGATGGCAAAGCACGGAAGATATTTTGGACCTGCACTTTCTGTAATAGCTAGCGTAATACCAAAAATTGTACCTGTACTAGGAACACTTGGACTAGCAGCAGCGTCAGAGGGCAGTATCTGGAGAAACTATAATAGCTGTATCAGGCAATAGAATCAAACAAATTTTATGTAACAATAAAAATAAAATGCCAGCCAAAGCGACAAAGTTTAAAAGAAAGAAAATAAAACGTCAGCCAGCGCGGACGACAAAAGTCGTCGAGAGCAACAAAACAAGAAGGAATTATTCCTTTCGCTCCACTTTTAGCTGGGTTAGCAGGCAGTCTAATTCCAAATCTGCTAAGGATAGGACGTGGAATGACTTTACCAGGCACCAGACGCCGTTGACGTCGTCGTTGACGATGACAACGCCTGTCGCGTTGAGTTATTTTGATATAATTGAAAAATTGAATGACATTGTCGGATTTCGCGGAATGTATTCTAAAGACGAATTAGATAATGTACCAGTAAGTGGTTCGTGTGTGATAAATATACAATATTTTAATGACGGATCCGGCACTCACTGGGTTGCTGTCTACGATGATAATCATTTTGATTCGTTTTGACTTCCTCCGAGCGACCTCATACAAAAATATATTTTTAAAAATTTTTTAAAAATATATTACTAGTCTAATCAACTACAGCCGGTTGGAACAAACGCTTGTGGTTATTATTGTATAATGTTTATAAAACAAATGTCCCAGCCTAAATTGAATTTTTTTAAAATTTATTTTACAGTTTGACAATCAAGCTTCTCACGTTAATGATGAGATTGCAGTTAGTTTTATCTAAACTAAGGAATATGTCAACATACTGTCTCAAATATAAAACTAAAACAATAAACAAGGATGAGACAACGGAAAAAAAAATAATAGGATAATGCTAAAAAGTATTTGTGCAATCTGTGGTAGAAAAAAAAGTATGCTTTAAAAGAAATTATCCGAAACTGGCAGGTTCCCTGACAATGTCAGGGAGGTTATTTTAGTAGATGATTAATTGACGAAGGTAAATATTTTTGTCGGCGATTAAACAATACAATTGAATGTAATTGTAATTGTGATAAAGATCTTTGTATAGAACAAGATAAAATTGTTACATACTGTCAATCATGCAATCGACGTGAGGTAATTGGCAGCGGTATTAACATCCACAAATTTATTGGAAAATTACCGAAACCAAAAGGAGGATGGACATTGCCTGGCCATAAATATACTGGGCCGAACAATCCACTGAACGAACAGTTAGACGAAAACGATAATCCATTACCAAGACAAGAGCCTTATAATCAAGTTGATGCAATAGCAATGCGTCATGATATTTTTTATCGTGATAATGAACAAAATAAGCATGGCTGTGATAAGGTAATGCTAGATGAACTTAAAGATATGAAACCTGTAAATATGAGAGAACGATTTGATAGAAGGTTAGTTCAAGGAATGATAGGAACAAAATATAAACTCGGAGTCAGAAAAGAATTGTCGGCGATGAAATCGCTGGCAGCTGAAATTATACAAACATAAAATGTTTCCGCGACGTAAAGTTGTCGCAAATGCCATTGACGATATCTGGGCGATAGATTTAGTTGATGTTTCAGATATTGCTCAGTTTAGCGTTGTCGCTGTTGGCGCTCCAAAGAAATATCTTTTTAACGTTGTAGATGTTTTTAGTAAATCCGCGTTTAGTGTACCCGTTCCAGATAAAACAGGAACATCGATAACTGATGCACTAAAACAAATAATAACAAATACAGAAAAAAAAGCAAATATGATCTGGACCAATCATGGAGTGGAGTGTTTTAATAAAAAAATTTGAGCAGTTTTTAGAGCAAAATAACATAAAAAAAAATATGTTACAGAAAATGAAGGTAAGAGCGTTATCGTCGAGCAATTTAATCGTACACTAAACTACAAAAAACTGAGCAAGATATATTTGTTATTGAAAAAAGTTGTCAGGAAAAAAGGTAATACAAGTCTTGTCAAGTGGAGAGGATGCAGCGGTAAATGTAATATTTGGGTTCCCGCTCAATCGATACAATAATGTTTTTGTAGATTTCCTCGTACTTACGTTTGACAGATTTACATTTTACTGGCTCACATAATGATATTAGATATCGTCTGCGATCGTCAGAAATCGTCATTAGGTTGAATATCTTGACAAATATAAAGTCGAATTTTTATACTTTTCCGTCGGTCTGGAATTCTAATGTTTAAAAAGGGTTTTATCAGCCGCCAAAAGGATTGATTTGCATCAACTGTAAAATTAAATTTCAAAATTTTCTTTGTGATATGATATTTTACATTATATCTGCCAGTTGTCGGTCTGCTGTATTTTTCTTTATCAACAACACCTACAATCTCGTTTTGTTCGTCGTCATTGTTAAGTAGAAAGTCATCCTCTGTGTAATCAACCGAGTCGGGTTTATCTACGACTATAGCATCAACTGCTTTAAAATTATCGTCCGCGATTATATCAGGTAGTCGTTTCATCAAATCCATATTATAATATATTTTTATCTAATTTATAATAACAAGATGACTAACGATATAAATTATCATCAGAGAGTTAATATATTAAATTACAGAGAATTAGCCGAAGCAGTGCGAAAATGTTTATCAGGGTATAGTTATTATTCTCTTGCCGTAAATAAACGTAATGACAGTACAGTAATGACATTGAAATTTAATAAAGATGATGTTTTAATGTTTGCTAATACTTGACTTACCAAAACTGAGCTAGAAAATATAATTAATCGTCATATCTGAAACTAATTCTGTCAAAGGTCGACATTGACGTTGCCGTATTTGTTATTCCATCTGCAACAAATTTTATTGTTTTAGGATTAATATCAACATGTTTTGCAGTAGATGAAATTGATTTGAATTTGATTACCTCGTTTGTTTCAAGATTAAATGAAACAATAGGTTTTACCGGACATCTAAATAGCCCCATCACCACCTCGTCCTCGCCTACTATTTTCTTTAGGCGTGACAAGTTCGAGATTCGCTAAACGATTGTCTGTTTTAATTCTTTTGAAGTGATCTATTACTAAATCATTATGCATAGGTCCGTTAAACGTTTCGTAAACAAATCTATTGCTATAATAATCAACTTGGTCTGTTTGTGTTCCTCTGACACTTATCTTAAGATAACCACTGTTATGTATTTTTCCTAATACTTTTTTGTTTTCATATTTCGAATAATTTTATTATCATTCGCCTCGTAACAATCAAACACGGGATGAGGTTGAAATTCATCTTGTAAAGACAAGTTTTCAATGTTATCATCAGTAACCGCGCCGTTGACATGATATACTCGCTGCCCCTCTGGAATTTCATCACAAAACAAAGAGCAAATAAAATCTTTCCTTAGTATTTCAACTCTCTCAGCATTATCACCTTTAACAGCTGATCTTATAACCCGCTGGTGTTGCTTTACCAAATGGTTGTCCGTATTCGACGTGAATCACTGAACCTAACATATTTTCCGCGTGTGAGTTATACTTGAGATGAATATAATAGTATTCTTGCTCGCTCGCGCTTGTCAGATTTTGTTTCATTATACTATAAGCATTTTTATATCTTTATTTGAAAATTCATATTCTCCAATTAAATATATAAAATGTTATATAAATATAATGATGAAATTGCGAGATATAGCCAAAAAGAGCCTTATAGGAGAACCTACAAAAATAGCAACTGCTTTTGCAGGATTTGACAACAGCTATCGGTTTGATAATCAAAATATTTTAACAAATTTTAACTCTACGAATTTGTTTCATCTTCTGTATCCGATTGTAACGCGAGAACTTGCAGTTCATAGAAGTATCAAGCTAATAGTGCAGTGTCATGTTATTTTATCAAAGTTACATGCACTCCAAAAAGATATACTTGACATAATCTTTGAAAATGTAGATTTCATCAACGAAATTGCTGAACCATATTTAACAGCTAAATCACGAAAAATATTAGCTGGAACAAATATTTCCTCCATCGCTGATGAAATACAGCAAGAAATAAATAACAAATTGGAGAATATTACTGTATTAGGATCAGGTTGGAAATTTGAAATGGTAAAAGAATTTTTATTTCACACAGCTAGATATAACTTACTTCGCGGTAGTTCTTACGTTGATCTCCCTCAAAAAATTAAAAATAAAAAATGCTGTATAAACGTAAAGAACTTTGATAACAGAAGTTTCCAGTGGGTTATTCTTTCTGCGATGTTTCCAGCAGAAAAGAAATGCTGATCGCGTTGACAAGTATTTTCGTCACGTATCAAAATGAAATTTTAATGGTATTGACTTTCCACTTGCAGAAAATCAAATACCAAAGTTTGAAAAGCAAAATAATATTTCAGTTAATATATTTGGTCTTGACGAGCATGAAAATGTTTATCCAAGGTATATTTCAGACAAAGCTTCGCAATCGACAATAAACTTGCTGTTTTATAGGAATCATTACGTTTAGATGAAAAAATTTAACGGCCTAGTCGGCAGACAATATAATAAAGATAAAAATAAGAAACATTTCTGCTACCGTTGTTTACAAGGCTTTTCTAAAGATGAAAACTGCAAGATCATCTTAAATACTGCGTTAATGTTCAAAAATAACATTGTCAGGAGAAAAGGAAAAAGTATTAAAATTTAAAAATTATAATCATAAATTAAATATTCCGTTTGTTATTTATGCTGATTTCGAATGTCTACTTGTCCCTGTGGCAGGCGCAGAAAATGATCCAAATAAATCAAGCACCAGAAAAGTACAACAATATGTTCCCTGTGGAGCAGCTTATAAAGTAGTTTATCGCGCTAACGATAATTTTTCAAGTCCAATAAAATTGTACAGAGGCACAAATCCTGCCGTGGGGTTGCTAAAAAATTTAACAGACGATGTTAATACAATTTTCAACAGATTATCTAAAACAGCTCCAATAAAAATAACGCCCAAACAACAACTTGATTTTGATGAGGCAGTTAATTGCCATATCTGCGAGAAACCTCTACCTAAACAAAGTTCAGGCGATAAAGTGCTCCATCACTGTTATCTAACCGTTCAATATCGAGGAGCAGCAAATAATAAATGCAATTTGAAATTTCATGCACCAGATTGTATTCCTGTCGTTGTACATACATTTTGTGGTTATGATAGTCATATCATTGTCGAAGCATTTGGTGATGAGGAAATTAAATCTAAACTAAAATTAAATAATATAATAAAATGTATACCAAACAATTTTCAAAAATATGTGTCAGTTACACTTGGCAAATTGCGTATCATCGACAATCTGCAATTTATGGCAGCACCATTGGATGAGCATGCAAAGGTTGTAGCAGTTTCAATAATTTAAAAAGTTGCTTTGATGAAGACTACGTCGTTCTGACAAAAACAGTGTCTTTCCGTATGAATATATCGACGACTGGAGCAGATTTGATGAAACTTCTCTGCCTGACAAAGAAAACATTTACTCGCAGCTAAAAAAGGAAAATATTACAGATGACGATTACAAATATGCACAAGAAATTTGGATTAAATTTGGTTGTAATACATTTGCTGATTATCATGATTTATATTTGCAAACAGATGTATTATTACTAGCAGATATTTTCGAGAGCTTTCGTAAAGTTAGTCATGACAATTATGGATTAGACCCGTGTTTGTATTATTCTGCGCCAGGATTGTCATGAGATGCTCTGCTAAAAATAGACAGGATAAAACTGGATCTCTTAACTGATGTTGATATGTTTAATTTTATTGAAAAAGAAATTCGAGGCGGAATTAGCGTTATAACAAAAAGATATGCGTCGCTAATAATAAATATCTAAAACATTACGATAAAAATTTACCGTCAAATTATATTATTTATCTAGATCAAAATAATTTGTTTGGTTATGCATTGCCAGAGCCAATACCGTTTAGTGGATTTCATTGGATAACTCCAGATCAATTTCTTAAAGAAACTGAGAAAAATCTTCCAGAACGTCAGTTATTCTGTTGAAGTTGATCTCGATTATCCTAGTTCGTTACATGATCTACATAACGACTATCCGTTTTGTGCAGAGTCAATGATGATCGATTATAGTTTATTATCGCCTGAAGAACGGGCAATGACAACAACAAAATCTCGATCGTTAATAAGGTAGTTCCAAATTTGTTAAATAAAAGAAATTATGTGATACATTACAACAATTTAAAACAAGCAGTAGATGTTGGACTAATTCTGAGGAAAGTTCGTCGCGTGTTAAAATTTAATCAATCACGGTGGATGGCAGATTATATTGATTTAAATACCAAACGTCGTGCTATTGGTAGGACTGATTTTGAGAAAAACATTATCAAGTTAATGAACAATTCCGTGTTCGGTAAGATTCCGTGTTCGATAAGACAATGGAAAATATCAGAAAGCGAGTCAATATTGAAATTGTAAATGATGTAAATCGCAGAAATAAAGTAGTTACCGATGACGGTTTTGTCAGTAAGAAAATCTTTAAGACAAATTTAAAGTTAAATAAATCAATTTATGTTGGTGCAGCTGTACTTGATATATCAAAATGGCTAATGTACGACTCTCACTATAATTTTACCAAAAAGCAATGGCCAGATTCGGAGTTGCTATTTACTGATACGGATTCACTTGTTTATAACATAATATGTGAGGATGTTTATCAAGAATATTTATAACAATAAAAATTTGTTTGATTTATCGGATTATCCAGGAAGTAGTGGATTTCATCATGATGCAAATAAAAAGGTTCATCTCAAAATGAAAGATGAATTTATGTTGGTGCCAGTGAGGGAATTTGTTGGAATCAGAAGTAAAATGTACGCCGTAATTTTAGATGACAATAAACTGACAAAAAAAAGCAAAAGGTATTCCCCTTGATATGTAAAAAATGTGTATGAAATTTGCTGATTTTAAAGCAGCACTAAACACCTGCTCTAATTATAATTAAACAAATGTTATCAAAATAAATCATCACAAACTTGAGACAGATACAATTATAGAACGTGGACTAAGTAATTTTGAAGATAAGAGATATTGCGTTGATGGCGTAAACACATTAGCTATTGGACACTATGCCAGCACCAGAGGTGATATATTTAGTATCATCTTTAATTGATTTTGTCTAGAAATAATGGTCGAAAATTTAACATTAGCCGATGGAGTTAGTAGCAAAATTAAAACATTAATGGTTAATGGCCAGCAATTATGAGTTGTATTTAATGATGAAATTTCAGGTATTTATTTTAGTAAATTTGATAGAATGAAACTCTCGTTTATTAAATCAGATAACAGTAATTATTTTGATTATCTTGAAAAGTTGAGAGATGAGTTTATACTGAAATACGATAATCTTCATGATCCGATCAGTCAAGACAAATACACGAAAATTAATATTGACCTAAACCGGTCGAAGGGTTTTGCAAAAGATGGTAAATATGTTCTCACCAGGATAGCAATGAAAGATTTATTTGAATGTCATCGAAAAGTAAGCGGAAAAATTAAATTTTGTTTGTATAAACACACTAACGAATTATTTCTGATATCTACTGTTGATATTTTAAGGATAGGGGATGAAATTCTTTAATGAGAGATAACACTGTCTGTCTTCCTTATATTTTGAAGGAGATAACCCTGTCTTCTAGTTAAGAGTAATCAAGCAGTTATCTCCCTTGTTATTGCGTAATGTTGCAGAACAATAAATTCAGAATGAATAAATGACTCTTCTGTCGTCTGTGAGGAAAGTATACAATCGTTATATAAACAAATTTCAGAACTGACAAATAAATATTAAACCATATAAGCTGGGGGTGGGGTGTGATATTACGACATTAATTTTCGACAGGTGAGTCATTTTGATCGTTTTATATTCATGTGCAGACTGCAGGCAGAAATAACCTTCTCTGTGAGTTATGTAGAGTAATTTATATTAGCCGTTATATCGATCCGCGCACAATTGTCACTAATTTGTACATTGTTCATATACCGACTACATGTGAGCCATGTCTGCAATTTTATGCATTTTAGTGTGTTGAGACTGCAATGTATGTTAACCAGGCAGAGATGTATATAATATTATTTTTTTATTCAGATTCAGAAAATATTTATACCTTAAACAAACTAGTTATTATATAATGAATTCCGAAAGTATTCACACAATTATTTCTGAAATTAAAAAATTAAATGACTAGGATATAGAATTGTCAGAACAGTTTGACTGTGGTAGCAAATATTTATATACTTAAATTTACCAGTGTATTTGTAAGAGCTCCGGTAGCCGTGGGGTTAAGGCGTTTATGTACGGATCCACGAGTAAAAACTCTCTGCATGTTGGAGTCTCAAAAAATACTAAAGATATATTGCATTCGGCGACAGATGCTATTATAATTGGGGGCGCCTGCGGACTGTAGATGATGTTATATATAATCTTATGGGTGACTGTAAAAAAATAAAACTATAATTCCAGGTGTATACTCGCCTGGCACCCCTGAACCCCAAAGCGCCCGGGGTTCACTTAGGGAGTGTTTTTATTGCCCCTATAGCGCCTAGCGATCCAACAATTGCAAAATTGAAAATCAGCCTGGACAGCCCTCTGAATCTCTAAAATTTCGTTTCGCACTTAGCGATTCATCAGAGGGTATATTTACGCACAATAAATATAACAATTACCCAAAAGATATATATCCGACGTCATCAACCTGCTTTTGAGGTACTCCTCTTTTGCTATTTTTTATTTATTTTTATTCTGATTCATTCATTCATGATTTATTTTATATTTAATTCTGATTCTGATTCATTCATGATTTATTCAGATACAAATATTTATTTTTACTTTAAATGATTCAAATTATGTGGTCATGTTAGGAGTGATAGAAAACAAATGTTTCTAGATCAGAGACCTTACCTTACCCCGACAAAACATATTTTGCAGAATATATGAAAGTCATTATTTTGAAATATATGAAAGTCATTTTGGAGGGTTTTGGAGGGGGAAGGGGTCTCTGAGATAGACAGCCTGTTTACTATTTCTACTGCGAACACCCTAACCGAAACCGAAACCTTTAACCATAAGTCCGAGCTCTAATCCTAATTCAAAGCCTAACCCTATCACAGATTGTAACTATACCCTTAGCCCAATCACAGAGTGTAACTATACACCTAGCCCTATCACAGAGTGTAACTATACCCCTAGACCTATCACAGAGTGTAACTATACCCCTAGTCCTATCACAGATTGTAACTATACCCCTAGCCCTATCACAGAGTGTAACTATACCCCTAGCCCTATCACAGATTGTAACTATACCGCTAGACCTATCACAGAGTGTAATTATACCCCTAGACCTATCACATAGTGTAACTGTACCCCTAGCCCTATCACAGAGTCTAACTGTACCCCTAGACCTATCACAGAATGTAACTGTACCCCTAGACCTATCACAGAGTGTAACTATACCCCTTGACCTATCAAAGAGTGTACGTATACCCCTAGCCCTAGCAGAAGTCAACATATAATCTTAATTATACAGAACGATATAAATTGCACAGATATATGTAAAAGCAGTGTTTGTTATCTGTATGGTAATAACCATGTATAGCTTGTGTATCAATTCGGAAAATTATAACAAATACCCGACCGCTGCAGTTATTATTTTTGATTTGCACTTTTCATGTTCTTGTATTTTTATTGTCGTTAAAAACTATATATTAATTCTCTATGTTCACAACTGTCACAAACAAAAATATTAAATATAACAACCAACACAAATGGAAAGAAGGAAGCTTGCTGGATCGAAGCCACATGTCACTGATTTTATAGCAACCAGGATATTATTTTATTTATATTAAGTAATAATAACATAAGAAAGCTAAATCAATGCTCATTGGATTATACATCAATCAAGACCTCGGACAGAATATGAGCCCTAGGAAGAATTCTCAAGTAGACATCTGTGAATTACACCCATTCCCACCGACAGTTGTGTGCCGGAGGAAGTATTATTCTAGTTGCCCTACCCTGTCCGCGGCCCTGGCACCCATGATTGCCTTGTGGTCATGCACGTAGGCACTGATGGGATACGGACACTTATCAACAATTTAATCAACATGTGCTTCTTGTTATATATTCACACAATCTAAAAGTCATTCAGTTGTATCCTCGGGTTTAAATCATGTCGAACGATCCACGCCTAATTTTTATTACAAATGTATGTTATGAAAATACAGCCCTCAATGTGTAAATATTTACAAAGAAAAGTTAATGGTACAGCACGCATGTTAAGGTCATTTCTGAAGCTAAAATTAGCATTGACATATTCACAGAATATCACTGATTAAAATATTGTAAAAATGTGCTTTGAATGCATTATATGCAATTATTATCAGCGTCCATTTTAGTTCTTAACAGGATTCATCTATTCCTCAGCACATATCATATACGGTCGTACATAGTTTGCTCCATGCTGTCTTGTTGAAGCTCTTCGTAAGGGGAAGGTGCAGGTGAGGAGCTGACTCTAGTATTAGCATAGGTTTGCATGTCTGTGCTCGTATCAGTCTCACTGGAACATAAATAAACTTCATGATATTTCTTTTAAATGTTTACATAGTGCTTGAAAAAAGCAACTTGTCTTTCTATTTGCTTAGCAGATCTATCTAAAACGAATATTTATAGCTGATTGTTAGTCAGATAAACACTGTAAAGGAAACTATAGTTATGTCTTTGCCAACATTCACACACACACACACACACACACACACACACACACACACACACACATATATATATATATATATATATATATATATATATATATATATATATA
>JAECUM010011076.1:0-90643 GCA_016617855.1 Megalonaias nervosa | reverse complement strand
AACCATTCATTCACCTGGTAGAGTACCTCATATGGTGAAAATGTATTTTGTGGATTTTGATGGAACTTTGTAAATATTTTGGTCTTGATCTCAAATTACTATGCTCATGTAAGTTTTGCAAGAGTTTTTGACAAGCTTGCTGAATGCTGTCTTTCAGAATTTTGTAATTGCATATTTTAACAGATATTTCAGTTGATTGCCATGAAATTTGTTATCTGTTATTACCATCATCATCAGATGCACATATCCTGATGTCGCTGTTCCCCCCGGTCACTTTTTCCTTGAAAAGGAGAACTAAATCTCAAAGACATTGGTAGTATATGGTATTGCTTTTCCATTATTAGTTCATTAGAATGAATTATGCAATGCAACTGCAGTGCCTGACATGCCAAATTCCAATGCTTTTGAATGCATATGCCCATACACCAGACAGTCAGCCTGCTATTGTAATGCAAAATCCATCACATTGTTTGATGCATCTTCTTCTTATGACTGGATAATTATATAAAGATAGTTGAAACACTATTGGAGAAAGTGATTATCATTGAAAGTTGTGGGCATTTGATCTTTGATTCCCTCCTATGCACCCCATTATTGCGATTCAAGGATGATATACATCTTCCAGATAATTACCAAAGGGGCAACATGACAAAATTGACTGAAGTTACACGCAGTTTTTCAAGTAGAGCAAGGAACATGTATACAGGCTCTTTGGACAAACACATGACAGTTGTCATAATTACTCTGCAGATTATCAACATATGTGGTGATGATTATGTAGTTTGTAAATGGTGTAATAGAATTTGAATCCTTTTGTTGAGTTGGAGGTGAAGGATAGTTCGAAATATTTCACACCTACATTAGCTGTCCTGCTAGTAGATATGGTTGGAATGTAATGACCCTCTGTCAATTTGAAGTTCCGATTGTGATTGGCCATCATTCCAAAAGATTAGTTTATAATGAATTAAGCATGGGTAGATGAAAACATGCCTTAGTGTTTCACTCTTTGTTATACAGTCACTCGGCGAGGCACTACTGCAACTGAGACAACTAGTGGACCTCCAACAACAACTTCACCTGGAACATCTACATACACGACACCAACACCAGGTATTAGCTCTACTACAATTGCATGGAATTAGTTTCCTTATTAATATAAATTTATCATTCTTATACAATCTTATATTCTCAAATTGTCCTTCAAAATTTAATTTAGATGGTTCAGATATTATTCTGCTGTGATACGATTCTTCCATGAAGGTTGAAAATATATGAAATTGCAACATGAATGGTGATGACTGTGCATACAGGTTTTGCACAGTATGTTAACATGAGATGTTACAATACCTAAGTCATTTACTCTGGGAACATGAATGTAGTACTTCCTAATATAACTTGTTACATATATGTAATTTAATTACTTGTGTGTTGGTTTTAAATTTTTGTTATTTCAATTATGGTTCATTACATTTTATTGTAATGATTATTTTCACGGGATTTGATATTTTTCCCAGTAAATTCCGTTTGTTTAGAATGTAAAAGTATGACTTATGCCCATATTTAGCTCACCCTGGTTCACAGATCTTGTAAACATCAAGTGAAAACGATTTTCTATAACTAATGTCATTTTCTGCTTGCGTGATAGCTCTCATTTGTAAACAACTTTTTTTATTGAATCTTATAGTAAGATTCGTTAAGGCTTACATGTCTATCGGCTGTGCACTTTTACTGCGTTGTTCCATCTGGATGACCACGTGGGCCACCATATGATCTAAAATGGGGGTTTTAATAGTCATTCTCAGAGTGTTTTATTCAGTCGTATTTTTACACCTTGAGGGTACAAGGTGTTTCTATTTTTGATGTCGGTTTGTTTTGAAATTCATCTATTTTTTGGAATTTAATAATTCATTCTCTAGAAAACTATACATATGCTTCGTATTTATAAAAGTTCTGGGAGAAAGATATTCAGTGGAAATTTATTGTGGAATTCTAAACGGAAACATTAGAAACTGTGATGCAATTGAGGATCTTCTGCCAACAGTACAACGACTTCATCTGACGTTATCGCCTCCATATTGCAATTTCATCAAGATTCGAACCTGGATTCAATTAGAACTGTTTAATGAAAGGACTTATAGTTTTCAATCCTAGGATTAATTTTTGGATTATATTCACAAACCGTAAGTCCTATTTCCTATTTTACTTTTTTTTTCTAGGGAAATAAATTATCTTGCTGAAATTAACAAAGCTTGCTGGCTTCACTCTTTTCTTTTGTTACTTTTGTATGAGCCTACACGTAACAGGAGAAAGATGTGGTTGTTCGTCCTTGGATATTTCAATTTTGGCTAAAATATTTTCAGAAAATTGCTTTTTGAAATTTAAATTCCCCTAGTTTTTATATCCGAAGTACTATTTTACATTTTGTTTTAAATCTTTAGTGAAAACAACAGGCTTTTATTCATAATATCATCAAAAGTTGAGAATTTTTTAATTTTACCCAGGAGTCTTTTGACCTTTTGAAAATGGAAGTCCAGCTAAAAAAAATTGGAATTAGAAATAAGACAGGTTCAGTTTGAAATAGAAAAGATACAAATGGAAAAAGAAGTGGAACTACTGCAATTGCAAAGAGAGAAGAAAAACAAGTTTCTTTGGACTGAAAAATGCCAGGAGGGTTTTGATAGGTTAAAAGCCATATTCAGAAGTGCGCCGGCTCTTACAGCTCCAAATTTCAGTGAATCTTTAAAATTATGTGTTGAGGCAAGTGATGTTGGGGTTGGAGCAGTATTGATTCAAGAAGATAGAAATGGTGTTGATCACCCACTGCGCTATCCTATTAGAAATTAAATAAGCACCAAAGAAATTACTCAGCAATTGAGAAGGAATGTTTGGCTTTAATATTGGCATTACAGCATTTTGCAGTTTACATTAGTCCTGCCCTTTCTCCGGTTGTTGTGTTTATTGACCACAACCCTCTTACTTTCATCGACAAGATAAAAAATAAAAATCAAAGATAATTAAGGTGGAGTTTGTTTTTGCAAGAATATAATCTTGACATCAGGAACATCAAAGTAAAAGACAATTTGATTGCAGATACACTTTCCCGTGTATAGAAATATTATTTCATTTAGACTTTGTATAATTCATGAGAGTTTTCTTATGTAATTTTGTTTTGCCTCATGTATAATTAACATATGGTAAAAAGAAAGCTTTATTACATAAATCTTTCAATTTCTTTATGGGGGGGAAGTGTTACGTATATGTAATTTAATTATTTGTGTGTTAGTTTTAAATTTTTCTATTTTAATTTTGTTTCATTAGATTTTATTTTAAGGATTATTTTCACGGGATTTGATATGTTTCCCAGTAAATTCAGCTTGTTTAGAACGTAAACGTATGACTTAAGCACTATTTTTAGCTCACCCTGGTTTATAGATCTTGTAAACATCAAGTGAAAACGATTGCCTAATACCAAGGTCATTTTCTGCTTGCGTGATAGCTCTAATTTGTATACAACTTTTTTTTTATTGAATCTTATAGTAAAATTCGTTAAGGTTTACGTGTTTATCGGCTGTGCGCTTTTACTGCGTTGTTCCATCTGAGTGACCACGTGGGCCACCATGTGATCTAAAATGGGGGTTTTAATACTCATTCTCAGTTTTTTATTCAGTCGTATCTTTACACCTTGAGGGTACAAGGTGTTTATATTGATGATGTCAGATTGTTTGAAGTTCATCTATTTTTTGGAATTTAATAATTCATTCTCTAGAAAACTACAAAAGTGCTTCATGTTTATAAAAGTTCTGGGAGAAAGATATTCAGTGGAAATTTATTGTGGAATTCTAAACGGAAACATTATAAACTGTGATTCAATCGAGGATCTGTTGCCAACAGTACAACGACCTCATCTGACGTCATCGCCTCCATGTTATAATTTCATCAAGATTCGAACCTGGATTTAATTAGAACTGTTTAATGATAGGACTTATATTTTTCAATCCTATGATTAATTTTTGGATTATATTCACAAACCGTAGTCCTATTTCCTATTTTACATTGTTTTCTGGGGAAATAAATTATTTCGTTAAAATTTACAAAGCTTGTTGGCTTCACTCTTTTCTTTTGTTACTTTTGTACGAGCCCACACGTAACAAACTATACTCTGATATCCACGAGTTTCCTTCCTCATATGATGGATGCATATAGGCCATTGTTGGTGGGTCTCAAACCTTTCAAGGGATTAGTTTGTGACTTATCAATTTGTACAATGCCTGCAATACATAGAAGCCTCATTGGTAATTCCATGGCAATCGAAGTAGTGACGCTTTATCTCCAATATTGTTTTTGTCTCCCAGATAGTGAAGTTGGTCAGAGATAAGGAAATAGGTTCTATCTATCCAGCAGTATATCTGTCTCTCAAACAATCTATCCATCATTTTTCGCAAGATATAATTTCGGAAAATATTAGATATACAAATAGTTTTTTGATAAAAGATACAATATTAGACCATTCTTCCAGATGGGTCCTATTTTTGCACATTTCACCAGCTTCAATATATTGTCTGTAGCATGCCTGTCCATGATTCCATCCATGATCTGTATGTTTCCAGTTCTAGGTCAAAACATGAAAAGTGTTATATTCTCACAATGGGAACTATATATATATATATATATTAGATTGGTATTATAGATTTACATTTCTCTATTTAGTTTAACGTACAGTTCAAACATGTTTCATGTTTTTGCCAGTTAATTTTGTATTCAGGCTTCTGTTTCCAGAGCAATACTTGTGATTTCTATCAATTTAATATTTATCTGGAAAATGTGAACTGCTAGATTTGATGAAGACAAATGGTTAAAAGATGTATTTGTTTCTTCTCAGGAATGACAACAAAAATGTATACAACTACTGCAGCACCACCAACAACCACATACATACGGACAACCACAGTATCACCAACCAGTACTGCAGCAACAACCACATTTGCTCAAACTATGACTACACCATTGGAAATAATTGCCACAAAACCAACGACTACCACAGCACCAACAGCATCTGCACCATCTACAACTACACAAGTGCCAACAACTAGTTCAGTACCAACTGCCACATTACCAAGAACTACCACAGCAGCAACAACAACATCTGCCCCAGCTACAACTACACCCGTGCACACAACTACTTTAGCGCCATCGACTAGGATAAACGTAGTGACTACCACAGTGGTAACGACAACTGTTGCACCCACATCAACTACACATGTACCAACAAGAACATTGCAACCAACCACGACTGGAGTAACAACAATGATTTCTACAACTGCCACTACTCTGGAACAAACCACTCCTCCACCAATAACTACTACCTCAATACCAATGACTACCAGAGTACCAATGACAGCAACTGCCGGAAATATGACTACAAAAGTGCCGGCAACTACAGCAGCACCAACTACTACCACGGTACCAACAACTTCTACTGTGGGAACGACAACATCTTCTCCAACAACTACTACATTCTTACGTACAACCACAGTAGCACCAACCACAACTTCTGTAACAACAACAGTTGCTCCAACTACCACAATGCCAATGCTGACAACTACTGGTAAATTGTATGTTCTGTACTTGAAGATGTGGATAGCAACATATCATCTTACTTGTCCAAGTTATTGGCACTTATTTGCTGATATACTATATGACAACTAATCTCATATTACTAAATGGATTGGCATGAAATTTGGGATATGATATGTATGGTGAGCTTTTCATGTTGTTGCCATGGCCTTGATTAGAATGATTGTCCTCTTATGAGATATAGCTAAATGTTGTTATTCACACAATGTATTTACATCAACTAGCCATGTTGATGGATTGGCATGAGAACTGATAATTCCTATGTCCTAAAAATGCACATTTCTCTTTGAATGTATTCCCCAACCAAATTGCAGTAGGAAATTTAGGCTGCTATCTTGCAAATCTAGACAATCTAAAAGACGAATGTCGTCTTTTAGTGTCTATTATAATAGACACGGGGCAATAACTCTTGCCCATTACCTCCTTTTGGCACCGCTAACATCGTACTTCTTATCTTGCGGCAATCTAAACCATTTCTGTGTTATTATTGACTCATCGAACATTCTTGTCTGATTTATTGTGCGGGTTAATCATTATGCTGCAGGTTGTAATAAATTCTTTTTACAATTTCTACAATATGAGGGATTTTGTCGCCTTTAGAGACTTTCTCCTTTTAAGACCATGTCAATGAGTTAATAACATGATCAATTACTAGTTTATGCTTTGCGTTCTCTTCTTAAATCATTTCAGTAAAATGTCATTTAAATGCTATAATGTGTCTTCAGAGCACAGACTCCTAGCATAACTCTTAGATTTTTTGTGTGTACTATTTGTACATCGTTTCTAGCATGCAAAATGTGCAATTCGTGGTCAGAGAAAGTCTATGCTATAGTATTAGCTAATTAGTCACATACTGATATGCTAATCTCTGCTTTTTTGTCTCTTGTTGTGTCAGGAGAAATGTTGACTAAATGCACCAAATGCATGTTCAAAGCAATAGTCCACACGGTATTGGATGGAAAGAGAGATGGAATAAGTCAAGTAAGACACAGCACAGTTCATTGTGGATGATACTGTCTCATTGGGGAATATTCCCCAGTTTTAGTCAGCCCAAGGGGTGTAAGTCCCCCTGCATGTCTGAGGATCACCTTCAGGCCAGTAAGTCAGGGTGCATGGGGTTTGTATCAGATCCATACCTCTGCATCATTTCCAGTCATATACCCGTCTCTGACCGTCCAGCCATCACCGACCATCCAGCATGGGAGATCTTTTGTGAAGACGGCATAGCCAGCTAATTCATTGTTTGCATTTCCTTTTCATTGGAACAGTTTCCCCACTTTTAGGCAGCCAAGTAGGCGTGCATATCCCCCCTCCCATGTCCGAGAATGGTCTTCGGACCTATAAGTCTAGACACATAGGGTTTGTACCGCATCCAATGCATATTAATAACACCGCACTATCGCCAACTGTCTAGTCATCACCGGCCTTCCAACTGTTACAGCATGGGAACGTTTTCGTTGGATCAGTCCAACTAACTATGATTTACAGGGATCTTAGTGACAGACACGTCTGTCTAACTCTCCTTGTTATCCCCCTTCGTCTCTCCAGTACAAGATCCAGAAGTTTGGGCAGTGGATGCACTGTCATTCAGCTGGGATGATTGTGGGAATTTGCCAACCTTCCTGCGGTCCTGATGCCAAACAATAATACAGAATTTATGGGATCAGAAATGCAGGATGATTCAGATAGCCCCTCTCAGATGGGACAAGTCCTGGGTAACCGATCTAATCGATTTTAGCGATAGATAATCTCAGTAGGATTGCGGTCGACCCAAATCTTATCAAGCAACCACGGTCATGGGTGTTCCATTCCTGCCCAGACCATCCTCTTCTCCATGTATGGCTCTTATCAGGACAGTCTTGAGAGACTGACAATTTTAACCTTCAATTGTGGAGAGAATCTGGAGAGCAAGGAGGCCCTCCATTCTGAATGCTTAAAAGGGAATGTGGCATGTTTTCAGTTACTCTTGCCATACCAGTAAGATCGTCCCTTTGAGTGTCTCCATCCCTCAACTGGCCAATTTTTTTCTCTGGTTATTTAAGCAGAAACTGTTGGCACCAATCTCTGTCAAACGTACCCCCCCCCCCCAATGTTATTCAACACACTCAGGCATCATGAGTGTGTTGAATAACATGGGGCGGGCATGAGACAGACCTATCCCTCACTCTGTTTCCAAATGAAACCAACCCTTGCTTTAACATGGCTCTATTTGATTAAATTCTAGCTCACACGTCGCTAAAACTATTATCATACAAGATATGTGCTATGATAGCTTTAGGTTCCTCATGCAAGGTAAGTGAGATGCATGCCCTTTCTATCAACATGAACTCTTCATTTCAAATCGAAGGGTTCGATGGTTCTCTAGACACAACCAATTTTTGTACCCAAAATCGGTTGCAGTCTGTCAGTCACCCAAGATTTGTCACTCCCTTGCTGTCATCTATATTTAAGTCGAGAACAGCAGACATGCAACGGCCTATTTGCACCCTCAAGCACTAGAAATGCACAGAGACAAGTCATGGCACTAGCAAACGCCTCTTTCTACCGGTGGGAGTTGGCACACAGGATATCACCCCTCAAGAATTTATTCATGGCTGAATTGGGTTGTACTCTTGTCGTACTCTGCCGTCTGACAAGATCAGAGTCGCCTCATGAAGATTACGGCTCAGAAGCTTTGAGCCATCTCTGTGAGACTCGTGTTCGAACATAATGTTTTGACCCGAAAGATAATAGAAGTTGTTGGCTGCCATGCAGAGTTTTGCGTCACAGAGGAAAACTTTACATCTGGTTAGTCCGGTGGTGGCAGCACAGATGGCCAACAGACCCACCTAGATCAATCAACGCAGTCTGTTAGGTTTGTTGGATTCGCTGGTGAAATTCTTTTGTTAAGATCTTAATATTCATCTTCGTAACCGTATATTAGAGTCACAGATCAAGTGACCACAGGATAGGTTGCTTATGTAATTAAGAGAAAGGGTTATCGTTCACATGGGCAATCCAACTCTTATGTAATTAAGAGAATGGGTTACCATTCACATGGGCAATCCAGCTATTCTTCTCAAGTATGGTTATCCGAGGTAGAGGTAAGAATTTCGGCATCCCCTCCTCCTATCACCTATTCTCCTAATGGAATATATTGGAGAATGTATTCAAAGGAGAAAGCAAATTTTTAAGTAAATTATGTTTCTTTGATAATAATTACCCAATCACATTACTCAAACACCCTCCCAACCACCCTGCCATGTGAGCTTCCTCGTTAATATCTCGTTCAGCTAAAAACTAGCAACATGTTGCGGTGCTAAGGAAAGGTAATGGGAAAGAGTTATTGCTCTTTCTCTATTGAACTAGACAGGAAAATATGAATTTGGTCTTTTAGTAGGGCTGGATTCGCAAGGTGGCAGGTGAATTTGAATTATATAATGTTATTTGGTAAGTATTCACAAAGAAACATGATTTATTTAAAAATTTGCTATTTGCAAAATATTTTTCCCTTGCAAGGTATGTAAGAGTTTACCCTTGATTATCTGCTGTATGTAGTAAGAGAATCTTGTGAATGGCACTTGTGTCATTGATTTCAGTCGATTGTCATGAAAATTGGGAAATATTATGATCATCATCTGAGAAGGCATGTTTAAAAAACTATAAGTGCTTATGAAGTTTTTGTTCGAGTTCTTGCCCTTTTTATCTTGCATCTTAATGCAGTGTTTAATACAAACTCTCCTCATTTGTTAGTGTTAGGACTGGTTGGCCTAGTGTCAGGATAATGTGACTGAGTGGGACATCATGCCACATGTTTGCAGCATGATACCCCAGTGCTAGACATCACTATAAACTGTCACAATGCAGACATCGTAGCGATATGTCTGAAAAATTGTTAAAGCTACGTTAAAAATCTAAATCACACACAGACTCTTCCTCTGGCAAATGACAGTGTTGGAGGGTATTTCAAAGAGTGCACCAATATGCTAATAGTCATGAATTATAATAGCTTAAGCCCTAATGTAATTTCTTCTTTACATGCTTTACCTAATTATGATACTTTAGAATAACTACTGATGTTTTGCAAATCCAGCTCTCCCAGATACTACTTTTAACTAAAGGGAGCTAAAGGTTGTCTGCCAACTTATGTGGTGGTCGGGAAGAGTGATCTCCCCTTAGGTTTTATACTTGGCTGCAAAGTCTAAGAATGTGTCAGGTACTACTTCCACATGATAAACCTTGTTACGAATCTGGCTTTCTCGTCAACAAGGAAAACTCAAACCTAGTACCATCTCAGGACTTTGTTCATCTTGGCATGGAGTTCAATACACGGCAACATATTTCATCTCCCTCAGGATAGGGCATGAAAATCCAAACCATGGTAGCTCCTTTACTTTCGAGGAATTCTATACGCATGGGATTTTCCTTTGTCAACTATGCTTGTTCAACGTGGCAGCGGACCTCATGGTCCTAGGTCGCCTTCTTATGTGCCCATTGCAATGATTCTTCTGCCCGAATGGGGTCCTAAAGTTTGTCGACATGACCATTTTCTATCTCTATGCACACCACTGATACACCATCTGTGGAACTGGGGCAACCAAACTTGGTTCACAGCGGGTATACATCTACCAGTACAGTAACCTGAGACTACAGTCTGTACTGATTCGAGCGCGGAAGGCTGGGGAGCCCACCTGTTACCACTCTTTGGGAAAACCGGTGGTGCATGCCCTCCCCAGGAATGGCATCTTCACATCATTAAATTCTGGGCATGATGAGCATTGTGAAAACCTTTCACTAGTGACAATGGTTGTCACCTATCTTAAATGGCATGGAGGAACCAAGTCCTAAAGTGGTGATTTATATCATACGACAAGGAGGAACCATGTCCCAAGACCTTTGTGTCCTGGCGTGGGACTTTCTAAAGTGCTGTTGTCAACACCAAATCTGCATACAGGTTGGCCATACTGATGTACTCATAATATACTAGCTGAATCCTTGTCCCAGAACAATCAGCTAATACCGACAGAATCGTCACTTGTTTCCTCTGTTTTCATTCAGATATGTACCCCATGGGACCAACTGGTGATGGACCTGTTTGGAACCAGGTGAAATACAGAGTCCCAACCTTCTTATCTCCAGTCTCAGACTCAATACATGGGCAATCAATGCTCTGTCGATAGATTGGAAATGGCTTGGATGCATACACATACCCTCCAACACCTCTGATTCCAAAGTGATTGAGAAAGCAAGAGAAGCAGAGAGTCACATTATCCTCATTGCACCACTCGGGTGGGAGAATTCATGGATCAGTGACCTCATCAATCTCACAATATGAACTCCTCAGAGAATTCGGATTTTCCCTTACTCAACCTACCACAAGTGCAGTTTGTTTCGTTCCTACTCAGAGATACAGAACCAGTACATCTAGATCAACTGAAACAGGCTTTTAGAAATAAACAATTCTCACAACCAGTCATGGAGAGAATCACTTCAGCATGAAGGCACTCCACTCTGAAGGCATACGAAGGCAATGACACGTTTTCACCCAGTGGTGCACAAAAGAACACATCATACCTAGCCAGGCATATATACCGCAAATAGTTAACTTCCTCTGGATCTTTGTAGATTTAGCCGACCTACTCTCCAACTGTGAGTATACATAGCCAAAATGTTCATCTTGTGCCCAATATGGAAACTATCTTGGGTATTAACTGGCTGAACAAGACATCTTTGAACCATTTTCAATGGCATCTCTGGAGCACCTTTTCTACAAGATCTGCTTCCTCATGGCATTAGCGACTGCCGGCAGAATTACTTTCCCTATCAGCAGACCTGAATTACATGCAGTTCCAACAACATGGGCCAGTCTCACTTTTGACATGATCCTCTTTCATTGTAAAGAACTGCCTTCCTTCCACAGGTAACTAGACTTTCGGCATGAAACTTCTGTCTTGTCTGGATACCGGTCTGACCAAACACCCCAAGACACCCCAAGACTACACCCAAAGACACTTGTAGACACCCCAAGACATCTAAAATCATGTTTTACAGTTGAAATTTTTTATCGCTGGACCAAACAATCGTTTAATTTAATCTTAAATACCCCAAAATTGAAAATTAAAAATCCAAGAAATGTTTTTAGCTGACCTAGTTCACCACAGTGGCCAAGAGTTATCATTCGTACATTTGATTCTAAGTACTGAATAAGAGAGTTCTGTTACATATGGATAAATGAATAACAAATGCACTCCAAAGTAATCAAATGCTCGTTTTATTTTCATTTATCCATATGTATCCAGGCCACACCACGAGGAGGCGTTCTTTCCATGGCCCTTATTATTGATATTCTTTGTGTGTCTTTGTTTCTTTGTTTCTTTGTTGTTTTTTTTTTTCTTCCATTTCTATTACATACTGAGTACATTTCTCATAGTTGATTTGCCTTTTTGATATCATCAGTCTTTGGGTAGTCTTGGGTGTCTTGGGGTCTTTCCTTTGGCGATAACTGACAAGGGAAAAACTCTACTGATCTTATTCGATAATTATGTAATGCAGAATTATACTGATTACTTTCTTATCTGAATTTTTTAAATTGTATATATGTATACTGAGTAGGTGAGAGTGCTTTAGCACAGTCTTAGGGTGTCTTGGGGTGATTAGTCGCTTCTGCTGAAAGCCACCCACAACACCCAGTTCAGGCTTTGAAGTGGTACCATAATAAAACAGAGCCGTTGATTCTAGGCAGATCACGTCTTTCTACTTCTACAGACAGGACAGGAGGGTATATCAACACAGACTATCTCATCCTGGATATAGTGGGTTATTCACTCAGTATATAGGGAAATAACCCCAGCTCAAATGAACATATTACGCATTTTGGTTCATGAGGTTACAGCAGTCGCCGCCAGCATAGCATTCAAATGGAACTGTTCGCTAACCGACCTCATTCAGGCTGTGGGATGGAGATTGGATTCCACATTCTCTATCTTTTATCTCTGAAATCTGTCATCCCAGAGGGGCTATTTCAATGTTAGGACCTACATCTACAGCTCGACAGGTTACCCTTCCAGATCAATCGACAGCTTCTTAAGAAGCAACTTCACGACTTCTGCTGAATTTGCACTGGGACAAATTTTTCCCTATATGTAGCCGCGCTCCAAAGAGATGGAGTCCCCTCCAGTTGGATTACTTAGAAGTTGTCTCTAATACCTTCGGAGACTGAAAATCGTATCTCCAGACTAAGGAGATGTACCTCCTTCTGCCTCTTACCTATTCTCCTAAGATATTATGATTGAGTAATGTATTTAAAGAAGAAACCAATTTTTCCTAGTAAAATGCGTTTCTTCGAGAATTCTTAACTAATCATAATACATATACACCATCATTGCCTCCCTCCAGTTACATCCATAGAAAGCATACCTTCCACTCCAGTAGTAACTGACACGTTCTTAGACTTTGCCGCCGCTAGTACCATTTTCATAAGTCTAGGGTATGACTCAGCCAGAGTTCCAACTCGCGACCTCCCGCATCCAAGATGGACACTCTGACCACTTAGACCACTGGAGCAGGAACTAAATTGAAATTGCCATTGCTGTTTGTATCAAATCCCACAGCTGTAAAGAGGAAGGAAATAACATGCAATATATTTTGTTTTAAATTGGCCTCAAAATTAGGAGTCATGTGGAATTTAGAAGATATATCACCTTAAACTAAAGAGTATTCATAATAATAAGGTTTTATTTCAGTGACAACTATATCACCAACAATGGCTGTTTCAAACTCTACCATTAGTGCATACCACAGCACAATTGATGGCTGCACCAACCTCAACTACACAACTACTGTAGTACTTCTGCTGATATAGAATTCAGTTTAACCCAGTACCTTGACAGGCCTCTTATCTCTCTTGTATAGGAGACCAGATTACTTTTAATCTTAAACTAACATTCATTCTGTATATCAAAGTTCTCAAGTGCAAATAAAAAGCCCTGGATTCGATTCAAGTCATGTCAAAGACCAATAAAGGAGCAGAGTATAATATCTTATTCCATTTGCAAGGGATTTAAGTCTGAAGAGTTTATGGCTGGATTAGGTATCGATCAGCTTTTAAATCTTACTGGTAGATGCATGATCTGATAGACAATCAGCAAAACTGAATATGGGAGAATTTAGAATGTACTTCCTCTTCTGAATGCTTCATGTTAAGGCAAATGAACCAGCACTTTATCTCTGATTAAATTTGGCTCACCAGAATACTACTAAACTATTCATTAACTCATATAAGCTTATGTATAGTGTCACCGTTTGGCCCAAATACAAACCATGTATGCTCAGACCCAATCTTTAATTCTACATTTTGGCATACAAAATAATCCTTGACTTGAACCACCAACATTTTGTAAAAACATGTACTGCAAAACTATGTATTCCTAAATCTTGACATTGGTTATCAGGAAACCCAGAATAAGATTTGATCTTTGTGAATTCAAATATTTACTAACCAGTCATGACTATAGAACTCTAAATGCATATTATTCGAAAGGTCGATACAATGTTTGGGCTACATTGCAGAACTCTATGGTACCATGTCAAGTTGTTTACCATATAAAACGGCCATTTTTACAGAGCAGCTAGACTAAAATCTTTCAACTACATTGAAAACTCTGAAAAGAAAAAAACAAATTTATCTTTTTAGATTTCAATAAACGTAGTGAATGTCTTGAAGAACCTGATATTGAACAACCTGATAGAATTCTAAATCGTACAGAAAAGTCATTTGCTCATACAGTCCGGAAAAAGTGTTCGGTACTAAAGGTTCTTAATCATACTGTTATTATGGGTAATGAAAGGTCAGATACAACAGCTGAAACTGCCTGATGGTTAGCCCAGTTGCAAATGGTAGTTTCAATGCACTAAATTGAAATATTACATGAACTGGCATGTTCTGTATGTATGTAGCAGTTTATATATAAAGAACACTCCACATTCAAGTATAGGAACATCATACCTACCAATGTAGAGTGGCACCCCTTTTACAGAACCCACTGAAGATATGAGTTGATGTTGTGGCAGTCATGATTGGGACACACATGCCTACCTCATGCTTTCCTCAGAAAGGGTGAACCTTAAACCTATCTCATGTATTCCTCACAAAGGGTGAACATCAAACTGCCAATGTCCATTTACTGCAGAACATATCCTTGTCACGTTTCTTATTTCTTTGTAAATAATGGTTAATGAAGTGATTTATGTGCTAGAGGATCAATAATCTAATCACAGTTAACCCTAAAGAAACAAACATTTATATATACCTCAATTCATGTACAAAACTGTTTTCTGCAACAACTCCTTCTGAACCACAAACAGAAACAACCACAGTAGTGATTACATGTCCACAAGGTAAATAAATTACTGTCAAATATGCTGTATGAACTATCTATCTATATCAATTTATTGATCCAGTCATTCATCCATCTTTTGATCTATCTATATCAAGCCCAGGTGGACAGTCTTGTACAGTGATTAAAATTTATCAGTAGGCTTGATACAGGGAAATGTGGGAGTGAAAGTGAAGATGGGTTTATCATGGAAGAATTATGAAAAATTATTTGTTTGTGTATATAACAGTAATTCAACTAATTATCTTGCTTTCAACATATGTTGTTGTTCATACTTTGAGTCAAAAAATAATCATGACATCACCAAACAAGTTGGTTTCTGGAAGAATGTGAATGGCAGATCTGGTAAACATGTGTTCTGAACTGTTTGTAGCACACTCTTCTCTAGGCTTTGCTTGATCAAAAGAGGACATGCAACAGTTCTAAGATATATGCTGCTCACACTTCTGCACTGCATCTGCAGTACACCTTAGTTCATTGGTTTATAACTCCAGTATGGATGAGACTGTACAAGGTGAAGTGATAATGTGCGAGACTGCCAATCTCGAGGTTGTTGTTGACATATTTCAAGGATGAATTGAGGGAATCTTTGAAGCCTTTCTTCTAACCAACTTTTAGGCTGCTTTCTCTTCTTCAGCTTGCATTACAAGATCTATTGATAGTCATTCTTATGACTTTGGATGATGTGGCCTGCCCATCACAACATCGACAGAATGTGGATGTTCAGATTCTTGTCATGCACCCATCTAGGTCCTGCATGCATACAGAATGGTCCACATCACAATGGCTTTGTAGAATTTCAGCTTAGTGTGTAGACTGATGCTTCTGTGTTCCAACATGCTGGGACATTGTGTGCAAAAGGCTACTCACATTTAAAACATTCTGACATTGGTCTGATCATTGCTGTGAACTTCATATGAGAATTTACTGTGATAGTAGGCTCCATGTAATGCTTTCCTGGTACACAGTTATGCACCACCTCATTTGTTCTTCATATTGATTGTGAGACCGAAACTGTCACCAGCTGTTTATACTCTATTGCATGTCAGACTCAGATTTAATACTTGGAGGAATAGTCATTAGCAAACAGAGGATCATGAATAGCCACTTCCTGTAACTTCATCTTCACCTGTCATTTCCTCAGACTGAACAGCTTGCCATCATTGGGTATGTGGTGTCAACCCCAGTGCCATAGTTATGGAATACATCAATAAGCATACTGGCTTCCTTTCAGTATCTACTATACAAAGCTTCAGTAGATCAGCCACCATGTTGCTTGGCATGCCACAATAGCAAGACATCAACATTCTTTGAAATGGGCTTTTAACTTCCTTTTATATTTTACACCCTTGCCATGTAAATGGAGGAGGACACATAGTATTGCTGCTGTTCATCTCTCATACCATGCCATATCATATTCATCTTCAATTTTGTCTTGCTAAATAAACTTTTTAAGGACTGAATACACTGTAGTCAGATTTGGTGTAAAGCTTTTGTATAAAGAAGGCGAGGTACGAGTGTTACATTTTCAGTTTTCCTTCAAAACGTTTGTAGAGTTATAGCCTTTACAGTAATAAAAGCAGTATTCATTGTATTCGAAACAGTATTCTAGATTTTACAAACTTAGTCCATCCTGTTTAAATTCTGTACTATTATTTGCTCATTTCTATTTCTCCGTTAAATTTATATTGTCTATATTGTGCAGTATCTTTTGATACCAAGCACCTTTATACTGCATGACATGTGCGTGTAAAAATAGTATAGTGCATTAGGAATTACTTTGTAAATAAACCATATACCCTCATGTAGTAGATGTTTTAGGTTTTATTATATTTGTTTGTGGATGAACTGAAGAACTTGTTTCATCCATTTGAAGAGAGAGATGATAAAGTGAATGACGTGGACAAGTTTACTGAGTCAAAATGAAACTTTCAAATGAGCAAATGAAAGAACACGATATTCACAATGTTCATAACAAACAAAAGATACGCAGTATTCAATATACCATTCTGATCATTTAAACTATGATCCATGCTCTCTGGAGCATATAAAAATAGCATAGAAAAGTATATTGAGTCCAAGGGCTATCGCATATCTGTCAGAGACATACCATTTTACGAGTCAGTCAAAAGACTAAATTTGAGGATAAAATGCAACTGAAAGTATTTTGGTAGGAAACTAAGAGACTCAGAGCCATTAAACAAAGAAAACAAAAAGGTATTATTTCCTCTGGTTAAATAGGCTGTCACACAACAGCTGCTTTGCAATTTTCCCTATTTAACTATTCTGATTTAATGTTAGGCTGCCAATAGAAAGACATTCACTGTATGATACAGGTCATAGTTGTGGTCCTTCCAACAGTGAGCATTCAAGTGACAGGTCATGAACATATGTCTTCCTTAGCTGGTAATAACAATGGTAATAAATATACTTACATTTGTGCATCTTGAATTTCCTCAGAATGTACTATCTTAGTTCTGCAAACCCAAATAATGGAAAACCTGATACACACCAAAATTGTACTGTAATTTTGATGACATTTCCAACTGAAATTACATTCGCCTTACTGCACTGAATTGACCCAATAACTCCAGTCAACCATAAGCAGAAAATGCGTATTTATTCTACATATGACTATAGATTTAATGTTTGAGTAGACCTTAACAAGATTTTTTTAAAAACTAATGTTGAGTGCACAACAAAGTTAAAAGGTCCCTGGGTGATGCTATGTGCACATTAATATTGTTACTGTGTATTGATGCATTTACAGTTGTGTATTTATTTTGAAATACAGCATAAATTCAATTGCTTTGTTTCTTGTAATGTATTCCTTTCTTATTAAGCCTTAAGTTGGAAAATGAAAGGAGTATATAATGAAAAGGTTACTGTATTTGTATGAGAACATATGAACTGGTTGTCATTATTACTCAGACAAAACTAGTTCATAATTTCCCATACAAATGCAGTAACCTATAATTATTTTCTTTCATTCCATGTCATTTCATATGCTAAGACACATCCCTCTGTCATGATTCTTTTATAAACAGAACACTAGTGCTTCTCACACCCTAATTATGTTAGTAATTACTGTGCTCCCCTTGTATAGTGTGGTTCATGACAGCTATGAAAGTGACATGTGTTTAGATAAGGGAGTTTCTTTTACCGAGGAATGTTCGAACAAGGTTTTATCACAGTGGTACATAAACTATTTAATTATGTGCAATCACATAACTGGTTCTCCTTAATCAGCAAGTTGAATGCAGTGAAATAAACAAGTAGAGGTGATAAAGCCAAATTTACCCAATTTCATGGGATCAGTGTATTATACAAGGGCCAGTGGTATGCTGAACAGGTCTATAATGAGAGAACACTGTATTACTATTAACTTAATTTGTACATATAGCATTATAGACTTCATCAAAACTATTTTTAATTATTCGTTTTCAAAACATAGTTAAAAAAATTCTCAAAGTTATTGTTTGTAAACACACACATGACTCATGCATACCTCCTAAAGGGTAAATCTTGACATGAGTGGATACCCGACCAGTGTCCAATAAGGGTGAAACACATCCTGGTAGTGTGTATTTACCTCCACTCAGTGAAACAGAATCATTGTTTGTGAATTTGATACAGAAAATTTAGGATGATATTCCACCAGGGAAAACTAAGGTCATTTTGAGGGAATGCAGTTTATATAAGAAAATTTACCAAGTATTTTAACTGTTTTTTGTATTTGCCATTAGATTCCACTTTGGGGCCCTGAGTGGTCGACTCGTCTAAAGCACTCACCGTTAAGGATCACTGCCATCTCACCTCTGTCTGCGTGAGTTCGAGTCTCAGGCTCGGCTAACGTGGGTACGCGAGAAAGCCTGCCAATAGCTTCTTGTGGGTCGATGGTTCTTCCCGGGGTTTTCCAGGGTTCTTCCTCCACCAATTATACTGGCCGCCACGCATAGCCTATCTTGTGCTGAGAAATGGCGTGAAACCCAACAACAGCAACAGCAACAGATTTCACTTTATATGCATTGTACAGAATTTTAACATTGTACATTTTATATTGTTTCTAGCATGACTTGATGTTTACATTTTTTGGAAGGGTCACTTTTCTTCATTTTTACACATTATCAATATTGTGCTGGTTTGTTATCAAATAATATATATATATATATATATATATATATACTGAATTATACCCATACTGACACCACATTATACTACAGTGCATTAGAGTCAGGGAACAATGTGTTTTACAATTGATCCACCTTTAACAAATGTCAGAATTTAAATTTATTTGTAACTATGTCATTTATTTTTCTTATTTTCTTTATTTGTAATTGAAGTATGTGCAATCACAAGAGAAATCTACTCACAAAAATTTGGAACAGAAACCCCGACCAATGGCTATGTGGGATACATAGAGAAAGATGCAATTCCAGGAAAAACAAATGAAGCAGAAGCAGTGTATATAAATGATACAATGGCCTCGAATGTAACAGTATTCATCAACAGTTGTACCTATTGGTAAGTAGTCTGTATATAATACAAGTGGATTACTCTGCTAATGGTAATGTAATGAATACAGGTAACATTACATGCCTTTTTAAATTATATATTTAATAGTCAGTTACCAGAAGAGCTTATGGGATAGTCTTTTGCTCATCCTTTGTACATCATCTCTCATCCATCTGTCCATTGACACAAATTTGTTGTTGCTGCTCTTCCTAAACTGCTTGGACATCAATAGAGATATAATGGCAGCCATCTAGAAAACATTTTATGAAAACTCTCTCAAACAGAAAGTCATACTAACATTGGATTTTCACCTTAGGATTTTGGATGTCTGGATTTTTCTTTATGAAAATAGTTGTACTTAAACATTCATTATGGCCACCACACTGTGTGTTTTAAAACATTTCCAAACACTACTGCTCCTAAATAGATGGTCATATCAGAGTGAGAGTTTCAGTACAAGAATTAATATTAAGTCTACTTTAAAGATGCTGATCTGATATCTAATATAGCCCGTCCAGCGGTCACCTTGTAAATTTTTTCAGGACTTCATCTACTGACTGGACAGTTATATTGACTTGGGATTTTCAGCAGAACTGCTTAGATGTCTAGTTGGTCTTAGATGAAAATGGTTCTGCTTGGACAGCCAATATGCCACCTCATTAGCCATGTTGATACTCTTGTTGCTGATCCATCAGAATGGATTGTCATATCAACTTTTGATTTCAAGAAAGGCCCTTGTATGCTTTTTATGATGTGTGTTTGGTCCTCAATAAAAAGAATGTCAACCTGATTTCCACAATGGCCACCATGGCAGTGATTTTAAAAGTTTTATCTGTATCCCTCCTGAATGGAAAGTTATTTCAGAATAAAGTTTACACTAGAAAACCTCTTAAGGTGTCATGTTGGTCTTAAATAAAATTTGTGCCAATCTGATATCTGCTATGGGCACCACCACATTGGTAATCTTGAAAATGTTATTGCTACTTGTTCTAGATGGAAAATCATATAAACTTTGGCTTTTTTGCTAGAAGAATTCTTATAATGTTATGGTTGGTACAAAATGAAAATAGTGCCTATCTGACATCCAGTATAAGTCATCATAACAGCCATCTTGAAGAAAGGTATTCCTCATAAATGATTAGACATATTGACATGATACCAGAAATCTTATAATATCAAGTTGATCATGTATGAAAATAGTACTAATCTGACTTAAAATATAACTGTCATGGCTGTCATGTCCAAAATCTCGTCTAAGTGGTGTGACAAATTGACATGGGGTTTCCACCAGAAGACTTCTTGTTATATCTAGTAGGCTCTAATGAAAATAATCCTGAGTCTGATATCCATTATCGCCATCTAGGTGGCTATATTTAAAGTCTTGTTGTTGACTACTCCTTCAGTATTGATAATCATATTTATTTGGTTTTTAGCAAAAGATTTCTTATCATATATGGTTGATCTTAAATGAAGATAGTGAGTTGCAGCATCCATTATGGCTGCCACAATGAATGTATTGAAAGCTTGTCCCTAATTCTTCTAAATGGGTAGTCATCTTCCCATGAACTTGTTGGTAAAAGTCTTCTAATGTTGCTTAGAGTGTCCTAAATGAAAATGCTCACAACCTTACCTCCGTTATAGCTGATGCCATGACTAATTTTGATAATCCTATCAATCAGGAAAAGCGGAGTTAGTTTCCACATCAGAAGTTAAAAAGAAGGAATGGTAATATCTTGATTTCCAGGAAATCTTTTTCATTGAGGAAATCATCACTTCCTTTTGAGGAGCTTTTCTTCTTATTATTCTGCATGGTAATATGTTGTTGGACACATCCCATAATTTTGCAGCTATCACAGCTATTGTAATCCTTAACAGTGGAAATAATGTAGCTTTGTGCAGCTATGTTTTGGATGAGTCCACTGGCAAAGAACATTCCAGATGTGTACATCATTTGTCTGTGATGTATGCCCATACACAAAGTCCTGTGGTGCAATTGTCAGAGGATGGGTGCCATTTTGGTGCTGTAACAGATCGTTTTCAGTTTTATTTGGATACAGTTAGATCCGAGTTTGTGCTTTGTAAGACATATGTGGCCTAGAATTAATATAAGCAACAAAAATCCATAAGTCAAAATGTCTGAGATGATTTATTTTGCACTTATCATACTTTAAAGACTTATTCATTAGTTGTACACATGAAAGTCTCCTCAGCATTGTTCCAATCTCATATGACTTGCATCCTGGGAAAATTATGGAATGAGAATGACATTCAAAATACATGTAGCATTGTCCCTTTGCTTAGTTTAAGTTCAGTAAATTCACCAACCAATACATCTACATTCTGAAGATTCTGTGTTGTATTGAAATCTTGGAGATATGATAAACTTTGCACCTGTATCAGAACTTTGATTCCTATTGTATTTATTTTTGCTATCCATATACAGAAAACATGAACTTACTCACAAGTAGTGAATTTGCACTGAATTAAAAATATTTCATGTTGTTCACACTTCTGTTTCATGTTTGTCTCACCTTTGTTAGCATGGCAAATCATAGTTAATATGTTCCTGTTATAAGAGTATCACCATCATCATCAACAACGTTAATGTTTTATATTAAAGTTTTTCACATGCGGGTGAGACACCTGGTACTTAATAATTCTCAATTAGTTATGTACTTCTCTATCAGCATTTATTAAAACATACATGTAATTTGTTTTCAGGAAACTTTCAAATATGGAAATGATAAAACATGCATTATTTCCAATTCAGTGATTCTGTGAATATAACCCTTATGGTACTTTCAAACCAAATTTGTGTGATAAATAACTTTCAATGAATAAAGTTAAACTTTTCATAATTTGCACAGTGGCAGCAGTCATTTTTTATGACACTGGCTTTGTGTTTTTTGCCTTAGACCTGAATGTAACAGCAGAGACAATACCACCAAACAATGAAAACTGCATACATGACATTGTACAATCAAATACAGCTGGTGCAACACATTTAATAACTAGAAAAAGAAAAGTGTCACATTGCCCAGTTCCAAAACGTCACTTAAGCACATGATTGAGTCGGTGGATCTAAACGTCAAGCACTTACATGTCAAGCTTGGGCTTTGTTAACAATACTGAAAGTTACTGGTTTCAAAACGTTCACAATGAATTAACTGCATTTTTCTTGAATGTGCTTATATGTAAGGGGGTATAATTATGTTTTGGCAAATTAGTCCAATCTCATATGCTTATTTATAAGGGGGTTAAAATTATCTGTTGGTGAATTTATGCAATCCTAAATTAAACTACTTTTGTTATATAAATAAATGTAAATCAATAAAATCCACCTTATCTCTTTCAGTGTGTGCTTGTATGGATTACTTGATTGTCATACTGACCCCACTTGTGGTAAGCAGAACTATTTGTAACTTATCTTAGTTTGCTATTCTCACCATTTGATTATAAACTTATGAATCTTTTAAACACTTATTACTGCAAAGCATCATGTATCTCCTATGCCATTATTTGGCAGGTTTTCTGAAGTCAAATAACTGGTAGATATTGAATTTTGATAGAATGTCAAGAATGACATTTACTATTATTGTTTGGTAAATTATGTAACAAGTTTTGGCACTAACTGACTATTCAGCCTGTTTGGCCAAAATTGAATAAAAAATGGTAATAAGTACTATACAGTGTATTAAAATAATATCATATCAATGATGTAATGAGTTATTATTACAGGTGTGTGATATATAAAAATATGACATTGCATCATCTTGTTGGTGGAAAATATCAGCTAACTATGCATTGTTTATTCTCCATCCTTGAACAAAATTATCTAATTGCTACTCCTAGTCAGAAAATATTACAGTATATTGATTTCAGGTAGTCAAGTATACAATTAAGTACTTAGAAATTTGAGTGAAGCAGCAATGTTGTTGTTATCCATGGTATTATATCCAAAGCAATGATCATAGCTTTGGACAGAAACATTAGTTTGTTTGTGCTTGGAAAATAATGAAGACATTGATAAGAAGTAGAGAAATCATACAACTAGAATGTACCTCTGAATCATATTTGGATTTAACTAAGCCAGAACTGCACACCATTTATTCTCTAAAATGCAAATACTGTATGTACTCAATTAAAAGACAAATTGTACAGTATATAAACAGTTTTAAGACAAATACTGTATGTACTAAATTAAAAGACAAATATTGTATGTGGTAAATTATAAGACAAAGCTGTAGGTACTCAGTTATAAGATAAATGCAGTATATAAACAGTTCAAAGACAAATACTGTGTGTACTCAATCATAATACAAATTATACAGTATATAAACAGTTCAAAGACAAATACTGTGTGTACTCAATTATAATACAAATTATACAGTATATAAACAGTTCTAAGACAAATACTGTGTGTACTCAATTATAAGACAAATTATACAGTATATAAACAGTTCTAAGACAAATACTGTGTGTACTCAATTATAAGATAAATGCAGTATATAAACAGTTCAAAGACAAATACTGTGTGTACTCATTTATAATACAAATTATACAGTTTATAAACAGTTCTAAGACAAATACTGTGTGTACTCAATTATAAGACAAGTACAGTATATAAACAGTTCTAAGACAAATACTGTGTGTACTCAATTATAAGACAAATTATACAGTATATAAATAGTTCTAAGACAAATACTGTGTGTACTCAATTATAAGACAGTTATTCTGTGTACTAAATTATAAGACAAATATTGCATGTATTCAATTACAGAACAACTAGGGTATAAATTGCCCCTCCCCCTGTTTAGGACTGAAAAATCCTGAGTTCCCTTTGACTATCATATACGTCAGTGTGCTAATCAAATCCATCTGTAAGGGGTGACTTATTGCCAGTGACTCAGATTTGCACTTTTGAAAAATAAGCATGCAAACACACACACACACACACACACACACACACACACACACACACACACACACACACACACACACACACATATATATATATATATATATATATATATATATTGCGTGCATCCTTCAGGTGCAGTTTTAAATGATACATAACTTTTAGTCTTAGTAGTGAAATGGGCCTTAACTCCAATAGTGTTTCTAGTAACTGAATTCCACTAGTAGCTTACTTACTATTGTGCCAGTATGATGCACCTGTTTTCAGCAAGACACCAAATTCACATTCTGCAATGCAGTTATGTATCTCAGTAAAGTCTGCAATGGTAAGCATTACATCTCATTTTCATCATGTTGGTGAAACTACTAACATTGAGCAATTTATAATGTACAATATCCAGGTGACTTTAAAGTACCTGACTGTTTAGTAATGACTCAGAAACTTTGGTCGCTGTTTATGTGGAGACTGTTCTAATAAGCTCAGTAAGTGACACTTTGACCATATATTTTGTGAAATCTCATTAACAGATTGCCAAAACAAAATATGTCTCAATTGTGTGTCTTGATCATAAAGAGTAAAAATAAACACTCACAATTACCTGCATGCATGGCTTTACAGAGTTAAAATAAACACTCTCAGTTGCCTGAATACATGATTTTCCTTAGCACAGAACAAGTACCAATGTGTACTCAATCAAAAGATTGTCAACTAGAATAACATAATGGGTTCTGACTTCATAGTCTAAGGGATTAATGTCAAATTTTCCCATATTGTTATGTTGTGCTTATAATATGACCCCAACTCTGCATGAGTCAAATTTTCAATAAAAATGTTGTTGTCTTGTAAGCATGTATATACAATAGTTGAAAATGTTTCAGAAAGTTGCATGGAAGAGATAAACATAATTAAAGCCAGATCTTGAAATTATAGCATAAACGTTTAAACAGCTAACATTAATTTGATTGCTGTTAAAATTCTGTATACTATATCCAGATTGTTATAAGGTAAGAGCATGTCAGCACACATTGCCATTTTGGAGGTATTCTAAGCTTGCAACATTGACTAACCTTTCTAGTTGTGTACATGGTTTACAATAACCAACGTTATGTCATTCATCTGATTAAAAACTGGGCCTTTTATTCTATTTGCATATCAGCTTATAGCCGACAGTTATTTATATGTAGGGTAGTGTGCATGACATCTTTGCTCAGCTTGCATCTTATTATGACAAAATTCAATTTGTTTCAACATGTCTTACAACCTAAGTAAACATGTCTTAGGATCAACATGATATTGTTTTCATATTGAGACTTGATGCTGAAATTGATAATGCACTGCTATGTAATGTACTGTGTAACCAATTCTCATCAACATTTATGCTTTTTCCTTATGATGACGGATTGGATGTGAAAATTATATTTCCTTTAAGAAAAGAAATAATAGAGAAGTCCTACTAATCTGGAAATGTGGAAATTTATAATTTATAGTTGCTGTGTCATTGACAGCCATGAGAATGTGCTTTTCACATGGTTACCAAGTTTGTAAACATGTACAGACAGTAAACTAAACTAAGCCATTTATACACATATGGACATTGCATCCTTCAGTCTTTCAGATAATTTTTAAACATAAATTCAGTGTGATTTGAAGATTCTAAATGGAATATCTACCTGAATAATTCCCTTGGTTATTCACAAATCAATTAAACTTCCTTGATATGTATGCACGATGTTCTGAGTTATGCCCTTGCAACAAATTTGAAAAAGATAAAGGTATGGTATGTATAATATTGCATGTAAGCACAGCCAATTTCCTCCAGAATGGTTGACAAGGGAAACAACTCTCACAACAGTCATCTTTCTTCGTAAATATCAATATTGTTCACTTCTTTTTTTAAAAAGTAACCACCACATCCATGCAGACTATGACAACATCAACACAACCACCCACTACAACAACATTGACAACCACCTCACCAATACTGACAACCACAACACCACCAATTTGCAACTCATGGCAAGCTTGGGAGCCATGTAGCGGAAAATGTGGGACTACTGGTGTGCGGAAGAGAATACGAACATGCCCAACCCCAGAACAAGAGCTTGAAACAGAATTGTGTTTCATATATTGCCCCTCTACAATAACACCAAGAACAACCGTTACCTTCAGCACTACCGAGACTACAGTCACAATGACAACCACCCCCTTTATCTCCACAATATGTAAGTACAGACAGCTTGTATTATTTATTTTGATGCTTGTATCTTGTGAACTTTATTTGTTACGTACTCATTTAATTATACATGGCTGATATAATATTCAATACAGATGTTCAATATGTGATTCCATATTGCACGTTCTGTATTGCATACATTGCATGCATAAGATTTTAGTATTGCACACTGAGCCTGGAAACTACTTTTACAACTTGAACTACTGACTTTTAGCCCAGGTATAACATACAGGGACCTATAATTTTGCTCTGTGTAAAAACTTTATCAAAAATATCAGTTTGTAATTTTTTAACATACAGTCATATTGGGTGAAATGGCTGCTTTTGCCACTGGGGTTAATAGGAGAGTCCCGCAAGTAGTGATGAGTGGTTTATATGCATTTCACAGTATCTAGGCTGGTAATTTAGATTTGGTTGAGGTGGAGAATAATATTTTGGACAGGATGTTTGTCATTGAGTTCTCGGATGAAACCGGTGTGCAAAGTAAACAAACATGAGAGAGAGAGAGAGAGAGAGAGAGAGAGGGAGAGCACATGCTTTGCTGCTGGACAAAAACATTCAGGGAGTCATGGGAAGATTCAAGGCATGAGTAAAAATGCACTTCATTTGTAGAAAACTATGCCCCCATATTTTTTAAAATTCCCAAACTTAGCTAAAATCCATTTCAGCTTCAAAGTTTCAAACATATGGTCCATGGATTTATAATTCTTTTAAGGAGTAAGTTTAACTGTAAGGATTTGCAATTTGTCTATTAAAATTACCAAGGAGTTGAAACTTTTAGCAAATCAAAGGATAAATCTGACAAACATTTACAACAAAGGTTGAAATGTCACAGAGAGTATCACCTGTTTTGCTTGTGATGCAAATTGAGAAGAATTCCATCTTGTTACAATGTTGGTTAGACATTTTCCACACTGAGGCAAATGAAGGGAATAGTATGTTAATATTTAAAGCTATTAAATTCTTGTGACTGTTTAAGTAGAATACAAAACAATTTTGCAACATTGTTTGAATTTTCTTTTTAAAAATATATCCAAATTGATGTTGAAATTCCAATCCACATGTTAAAAAAAAGACAGAATCTTTGATTTCTCAAAATAATATTCTTCAGTTATCACTTCAAGTTCAATGCATCATTTTATCTCTTGCATTAAAAGAAAACATAAAAATAGATAGTTTGAATGTGCTGTAAATTAACAAGATTTTTGTATAAGATTGAATATATAATATATTTAATTAATATTAGTCTGTGCAATTAGCCTTGTGGCTGTTCTGTAGGTAAAATGGGTCACTTGCTGGTCCAAAATATTAATTCCGTTTGAGAGGGGACAAAATCAACTTGCGTGTGACTGCAGGTTAAATCAAATAATATGTTCCATACAACATTTATAAAAATTCAAAGCTAAATCGTAAATTGATTTATGCAGTGCAGATTATGAGAGATGGCTCAGTTGCACAGTTTACATATAGGCCTACAGAAGCTCAAGCTTCATTCATGACTGATCATTCATAAAATACCAAATGCCTAATTATTTCTTTAAATATACAAAAATTAAGCAAAAGAGTGTGTGATATAAGGATATGCAACATATGCTATAAAATAGCAAATACATAAGTGTTTGGGGTTTTTTAGTCCGGGAAAAGAACACATTGGATATGCTGTAGGAATTACATCTGGCCTGATGGCCTCGACATTCAACTGCCATATAAAACTCATTCTATCTGCCTACTCAGAACAAACCACATCTGTAGTTTTGTCTATGTGTTGAACATATTTTTCAGGTTAGAGGAACTGCACCAGTTACATTAGGCAAGAGGTTACCACACCATTTTTGATTCTGAAATCTGTGCAGTATTTGCATTGGAAGCAAAGAAAATAAACATGTTCATTACTTAAAATGTGTAACCTTTATCTGCAAATACCAAATATTTTGCACAGAAAAAAGATTGTGTAATCACATGGATTAAATGTTGTACAACTTGCTTCTTCTTTAGAATAAGAGTAAGAAAAATTTCTAGTATCCTGGCATTTGATAGTGGGAAAAACCATTTTAGTTTGCAAAAATACCATACCACAGCTTGAACATAACACAAATCCCCTATCCTGCAGTTTTGACTTTGCTGACAGATCAGAAAAACAGCCAACATTAACACCAGTTACTGTTATAACTGTTACTATTATGACTGTTAAGAAGTGGTCATGAGTCAGCATTCCCTTTAATGAGTAATTTATCTGTTATGTTAATTGATTATCTATGCCATACTGCACTTGAAGAGGTATAATAAATGTTTGCATTGCACATGGACAAGTGTTAAATCACTCCTTCACTCACCAAATAAATTTGTGTGATTATTGTCAAAACAGTCCTCATGCACATGGAATTAGCCTTATGTATTGTCTCCCAAGCACAGATTTTATTACTATTATAACAAAAGATACTGGGTCTCAAGCTAGTATTGACTAATCTTAAAAGGTCACCTTTGCCATCTCAACAAATAATCGAGAGTTATAACAACAGTGTGCTAGGAGATTTATATCAAAGTAGCCACCCAAATAGCAGAATATCAATGACAAGAGAGAGCATGATTGCAAATATGAATAAGAGAAGAGGCTATGAAAGTGCGAGAAATACTTGGACAATCAAAATAAGTGGTAGAAGTATGACCAAGGGGAGATTGTGCACTTTCTGCACTGTGTATTTGGAGAAATAGGGAAGTGCATGGGGAGCTTCATTCTTGAGTCATGTTGGTGTGATACAGTTATTATTGCTTTGTGGTTGTGTTAATGAATAATAGTTGCTGGATTAGAAACTGACCTGGCTTCTGTTCAGTTTTAGCAGGATCAGTGAAATTAGGCAAGATCAGTAAAAGTTTTATGTTGGTGATCCTGTGGATTTAGTGAGAAAAAAATCCTGACTTCATTACCTATCATTATTGCATAGCAATATCTTTTCCTTGCACAAGTCCCCAGTCTAATGACATTATTTCCTACTTCAATGAGTAAATTGGACAGCTAGAACAAAAGCAACATTATCCAAGTTTGATACCTCAGTTTGCTTCCAATAATTGAAATATCATCCTTCTTTTTCTTTGGAATCCATGCATTTCTGCATGTCTCTTGGGCACTCAGCACTTCGTTGTCTATTTGCATTTTTACTAACAATCATATCCTTTTTGTGCTAATTTGTTTTTATTTTCTCCCAGTGGTTGTCTTATTTTCATGTGTCAATGTTCCTTTTTTATTTTGAGGGTTTTGAATATATCTCTATCAAAGGGATGCTACTTGTCTTTCATCTCCCTAATGGTAACTGGTGTCAGTGTATGTAATTCCTACCCAATCATTCCAGTTTGTTCTTTTATGTCTTATATTCCTTTCAACCTTCAGTAATGCCTCAAGGTGTTTATAAATGTGGGCATACAGAAGCAGAGTGGGCACACAAAGTACCAACTAGCTCTGGGATTTAGCAGAAAGTGACTAAGCCTATAAGACCAGGGAAAGGGGTCTTGCTGCATCCTTTTCATCTCAAGGTAACTCTCTCCATTCAAAGTACAGGAAAAAGCATTTCCCTGTATTCAGACTTTGCCATCCTCTATGAGAGAGACATTTGTAATAAAGATGTCACTTGCTTCCACTTGGTAGGGTGATTGAGTTAGAAATCCTCAGCACTTCCCAAAATAGGCTAGTTGCCAGAGCAATGTAGTGGATCACACCCTCCCGATACAAGGGAAGTGCAGTCATCATCTTGCTTTAATAGACCTGGAATTGAATTTAGATCTCATTCATTGGGGTCAAATTCCCAGAATACAATGGGATCTACGTCATCTTACTAGTCACTGCCCTGCATCTGGGCACTTAGTAATATGCTAGATGACAATCATTCGGCACTGAGGAATGTGTCAAGTGACAGTTATAGAGCGTGTGTAATCAGGCACCGGGTAGTTGGCAACCTGGCACCAGGCATCAGACATTCAACACCATTCACAGACCTGCCAACCCTAATGGTTTGACAACAAGTTTTCTTGAGTTACCCTTAAATTACGTTCTTATGTAATAATATGAAATGTTACAAAAATGCACCTTGATAAAACACAAATTTTACTATTTATTGATGACTGTAACATAGAGAATTGACTTCTTGTACACAAGTTGGCTGGTAAACAGCTGTTCATGCTTCAAAAACAATATTTGAATTAGTCAGTCGCTCAGGCCCAGCCCTGCAAACTCTTACAATATGGCCATAAGTCTTACTGAAATACTACTAAATAAGGAATAATAGCAAATAGTATGGCAAATGTTATCATTGCAATCAAATTCATATATTGGTTTGTGTGTGTTTGAACCTTAATTTCATATTGGAATTAGCAGAATTGGTGATGAACCACACTAACTTTACAATAGTACATCAGATGCTTAAAACTGCTGATATTTTTTTATGTTAAACATCTGCATTATCAAGCTGTTGCTTATAGCATTTTCTAAAAATGGCATCCAGCAAACAAACACATTTTCAAGGTAAAAGGCCCAGTATGCCATGTTCTTGCAAGAAATGCAGGAAGTGCAGCAATTGCATGTATTGAAAATTGTGTATTAATTTTATTATGTTTTATGGTGGAAGAGATAAGTAACATCGCCATGTGAAATTGAAAGAAACCACTAAAGGATTACATCAAGTTGGGAGATGGCAAGAAGCCATTGAGCTTGAGGGGGTTTGGAACTAGTTTTTGAAACTGTATTGGGGGTACTTAAGGTCTAAGTTTACTTTACAAGATTTATGTGTACTGTATGAGTCTCAGATCACATTTCTAAACTCTTTCATGTTTTCCAGTGTGACAATAGTAGTACATATTATTTTGTTACACCTTCCTGAAAATTGGTCAACCTTATGGAAATATATCAACTGCCATACTTAGAACTTCTTGTTAGGGTTGGCAGGTCTGCATTCACTTCATGATGTTACAAGTGACATTCACCAAATGTGCACCAGTGTGTCAATCACAGGGTTTGGATTATGGTGTTACTGTTGAGAGAGCACTTAGCACTTCTGACCAAAATCCAAGCACCAGCCACCAAACACCATTTACCAAACATGAAGAACAGTCATTAATAATAATAATAATAATAATAATAATAATAATAATAACATAACTTTATGAGGGTAACTGAGATATGCATGCTATTCTGCCCTGAAGACCTCTCAATGCATTAAATATAAAAACACAAAAAATATATGATATGCATTAACAGAGTAAATTTGTTTGCATATATTTTAATGTCTACAATGATAACGCTCTTTTAAAACAAGTGTCAAATGATTTTGTTTTTAAATTTTGATTTGTTTCTGATCTTATGGTTTTGGACAGTTCATTCCATATTTGTTTTTGGAAATGGTATTCAGCAATTATCATTGGTAATTGTTCTCAGTTTAAGTCCTTGGTATTGTTCTTCTGACTTACATTGAAATATACCATGCAAACATTGCTGAAAAATGTTAATTCTTTATTTTGAACATTAGTCCAGACTTGCATTAGGCTAATCTTTTTCAGATTTCAGTAATTTAAATGCTGAGAATAGAATTTTGGATGGTGTCTCAAATTGTCAATACTGGACAATCCTTGCTGCCCTTTATTGAAGTTTGTAGATTGTTTCAATATTACTATCAATTTTATTTTCCCAGATTGTGAAACAGTAGTCCAAAAGAGGAAGAATGAATATGTTGTAAAATAATTTCTGATAGATGAGTGGTAGATGACATTTTTATCCATTATAACTGAGAATTTCATGAGTTTACTACAGAGTAAATGTGTTGATTTACACCAGTATAGACTCATATCAGCATTAACCAGAGATGCTGCCAGGGCATGCATGAACGCATATCATGCAAACTTTTAATGAAATTTGTCATTTGAAAAGGATTGATATTTGAGAAATCTGTCAAGTTAGTTTAAAGTTGCACTTATACAAATGTCTTTGTGCATTATACAATTTTTATTTAACTTTAAAGAAACTGTATTAACTGTATAGACTCATATCAGCATTAACCAGAGATGCTGCCAGGGCATGCATGAACGCATATCATGCAAACTTTTAATGAAATTTGTCATTTGAAAAGGATTGATATTTGAGAAATCTGTCAAGTTAGTTTAAAGTTGCACTTATACAAATGTCTTTGTGCATTATACAATTTTTATTTAACTTTAAAGAAACTGTATTAAGAAGAATCTATTAAAAATTAACATGGATATATATTTGACCAAAACACCTATGTCAAGTTCAGTGTATGCTGATGTAGGTTAATACACAAAAAAATGCTAATCATTTTGAACATAAGAATGTGTGTTCTGGAGAGGGTTTGTAACTGTTGCCCTTTCCTCAAAATTGCACATGCATAAACTTTGGTCCATTTCTGGAAGATGAGTCAAATCACAGCTTGTAATGGTTGTTGTTGTGGTGGTGGGTTTGACACCATTTATCAGCACATGATAGGTTATACGTTGCAGCCTGTATAACTGGTGAAGGAAGAATCCAGGAAAATTCCATTAATAACCACCAAACGATAGGAAACTAATGACAAGCTTTCTCCCATACTCACACTGGCTGAGCCCAAGACTTGAACCCACATGTACTGAGGTGAGATGGCAGTGGTCGTTAAAGGTGAGTGCTATAATCATTAAGAGCTATTGATGAAACCACTGTAACAATTGTAATTTCCCTGTGGGCTTTATTAAAGGCTCTAACTTACATCCTTCAGGACTGATTAGGTACTTGAGCTCTGGAGACCAGTCCCTCACTCATCAAAGCCAAGGTGGAAGAGGAGAATTAATGAAATCCATGCTATGTCAGTAAAAAGTATTGTTAATATGGTTCTTTGGAAACTATGATTCAGTCCCTTTTCTTTGTCATCTTGTGTCTCTGGTCAGGAAGCAGCATCCCTCTAGCGTTTGCTCCTATTGCAATCCCCAGTCTCAGTTGTATCTGTGTTGGGGATGATCAAGGGTTTTGCAACTCTTTTACCTAACTCAAAAGAGAAAATTAAAGGATGTGACCATGGTATTCACCCACTTAAAGGTATTTCGGATATTTGGGGAGCCACGGTTTGAAGGTGGAATGTTTGAACATCTAAAAGAGCTTATCAGTCTCTCATCAATAAGGATTTCTCTTTCATGAGAGGAAAAGCCTATGAGGTCAGGATTCTTGCCACATTTTAGGCCTATTTTAAATCATTCCTCTGGGTGATGTTATGAAAGCTGCATTCTGGAGATCTCACATTTTCACATCATTTTACTTTGATCAGTGTTGCATCAGAGAGGTTGTTTATGCATTGGGCCCAATTGTATTGACCCAACAAGCCGTCAAGCCAATCTACAGTAACAGTTGTATTAAAACATCCAACTGACAAATAATGGTAAGTTCATTTAACAGCTAATATTCAGCCATAAGCCTTCACTGGACTGGAAAGTTCAGCAACATGATAATAGCAGACAGAGTATTAGTGCTTTTAAAATGAGTTGGATGAGGGTTAAACTTAATTTCAGTTATGTAATACTTACCTTCCATTATGGCAATATTTCCTCCTCCCTTCCCACTCTGATGTTCTTCAGTCCAGGTCTAAAGAAAGATGATATTCTGATTATTGACCGAGTTATCACACTGGGATTATGTTGTTTAACATTAAAGACCTCATATTATTAATTGGTGGAGGGAATAACATCCTTGGAATGGGGACTATTGCCAGGTAAAGATATAGCAAAGCAGTAAGAGCAGGTATGTATTGCAAAAGTAAACCAGTTTTAAACCCACCCACCCCAAAAAGTGCATATTTTTCTTTGCAGATAATATTCAGTAAATGCCAGTAAATTGGCAGTAGGCAATATCTTCAGTAAGTTAATTATTCAAAGTTTAAATAGATAGTACATTGCCTACCCCATTACTTAATCATGTATTTGGCAAAATCTAAAATTATTTATACACATTTTTAAATCAAATTAATAACTTGTTTCATGTTATTTATTTCTTATCATTTAACAGACTGTCCAGGTGGCAGGGTGTATATTGTTTGTGCATCATCTTGTGATCTCAATTGTTTAACAAAGAGGAAAGAGTCTACATGTGTTGAATCAGACACCTGTGTACCTGGTTGTGTCTGCCCTGCTGGAATGGTGGATATGGATGGCACTTGTATCCCAGAAAATGATTGCCCCTGCTATGATTCAGCAGGCAATCCTGTACAGAAGAACATAACAATTCCATCACCAACAAACCCGTGTGAGACCTGGTTAGTATATTAGAGTCCAATGAATGTAGTATCAAATGTTTATGTGGGTCCTTTGAATATCACTGTACCCAGAATGATAGAAAGAAGTTTTTTTAATTTTAAATGTGCAAATCGGCCAACTTTCTAAGATCAGCATGACCCATGTTATTCATCCACTTAAGTTACAAATTATATATATATATATATATATATATATATATATATATATATATACCAATACCATTGGTATATCAAAGTGTGATCCACCCATGGTGCAATAATATGCATACATAAACATTCTTGGAACTGTGTGCTGTTGGGTGTATTCCTATAGATCAATGATGAATTTCTGCTCATTAATCTTCAGTGAGGTATGAAAATAATGATAGAAAGTAATAATAATCCCCATTTTCTAAATGAATTTAACATGGTACACAGTTTAATCTCAACCCCTTCTTTTTCCATTTTGCCTTCCCCTCCCATGCACAAGGGACAGAATATGGATAAATCTGGAGTGAGAGTGAAAAAGAAATTGGGCTGGATAAAAAACCTTGAAACTGAAATTGCACCAAGTCACCTACAATATCATTCTTCATAACAGTATGTTTACACTTTCCTTGGGACCTATCTAAAGTGTTTATATAATCATCGATACAAAGTTGCAATTGCCGTCCGACACAGTAAGTTTAAATGTCTTGGTTACGGGGCATATATATGTAATGTATTTAAGGCTTTGTTGATGTTGTTGTTTCTTAAACCTATTATATGGTGCTAAAATTGATTAATGTTAATTAAATATGAAAATATCCAAAGGCCGCCTCTCTCTCTTTCTATCTCTGTTGACTATCATATCAAGATAAGGGCGAAAATTGATGAAAAGACAAGAATAGAGGATTTCGCTTATATAATACCACAATGTCTCTGGACCTTTGAAGAATGATGGTAAATGTTATGTCAAACCGACCAAAAGAAGAGAGAAAGAGAATGAGAGAGAGAGAGAGAGAGAGAGAGAGAAACAAATTTGTGGTCAGTAGTAATGTTAATTAAAGCAGAATAATGACTTAGATCAACTTTAAATATATTAAAATATTTTAATTCTTGTTGGTTCATTGTTTTGCTTAGATTCTATTCCACTCTAATTTCCTTGCACATGTATGTCAATGCATTGATGAGCGTTCAGTATTCAAGAATCAGTGTGTCTGTAGGCTTTTTTCATGTAGAAATCGTAAGTGTAACTTATGTTGATTTAATCAATGTGAATAAAAATAGAAACTCAAAAATGAAAGCAATCAAATTATCAATATGAAAAGGTGATTGTGAATAGGCACAAAAAGACAGAACTACATTTTGTACTGGACACACTCGGCAGGGATGTGAGTTCATTCACCCAGTCAATACACAGTTGTCTCTCATCAATCTAACTCCATTCAAAAGGCAAATATATGTATTTGTATGTGATATAAATATAATATATGTATAGTATGTATGCTGTATCAGTGATATACCACTTGTTGTATAAATTTTTCATTAAAAGGAAACTAGGCAAGCCTCATTTCCTTTTAATAAAAAATTTATACATCTCATGGTATATCATTGAAATTGTTATGGAAATATGGGCTCTTTAGACACCAAATGATGTCAGTTCAAAATGGGCTCTTTAGACACAAAATGATGTCAGTTAAAAATGGACTCTTTAGACACAAAATGATGTCAGTCCAAAATGAACTCTTTAGGCACAAAATGATGTCGGTTCAAAATGGAGCCTTTAGGCACAAAATGATGTCAGTTCAAAATGGACTCTTTAGACACAAAATGATGTCAGTCCAAAATGAACTCTTTAGGCACAAAATGACGTCAGTTCAAAATGGACTCTTTAGACACAAAATGATGTCAGTTCAAAGTGGACTCTTTAGACACAAAATGATGTCAGTTCAAAATGGACTCATTAGACACAAAATGATGTCAGTTCAAAATGGACTCTTTAGACACAAAATGATGTCAGTTCAATATGGACTTTTTAGACACAAAATGATGTCAATTCAAAATGGACTCTTTAGGCATGAAATAATGTCAATCCAAAGAAACGTAAAGAGAGATGTGGAGATCAGTGACGATGTTTGATTTGGATTAGCAGGATACACATGCACGTTTTCATTAATTAATGCTATATGAAAGACATACTGTAACTGCAATAATGTTATTGCATACAAAAAGACAAACAGTTACTTCATTCTTGTACAGTTTACCTATGCGGGATTTTTCTGCTCTAAAAGACAGCACTCAATGATCCTGTGGTTGACATTATTATGCTTACAGTTTCAAGAACATCTGCAGTGTTTCTTATAACTTTTGTATTTTGCCTGCCCATAACAGTCATCCTTGCTTTCAGCAAAGATTTCATTGTTAACTATACATTTTGCTCCCTTTCTAATAACGTTAACACTTTCAGGAAATACTGTACAGTCATGTATATTTCTCCAGATACAAATTTCTCCAGCTCCAGCTACTCTTTCCTGGTTTAATATGAAAGAAAGATAATGCATCACATGCGTCAGTGTGAAATGTGTAAATCCAACCTTTAGGATAAGAAATTGTGGGCAGAAACTCAGAAAAACATCATTCTCACCATCTGATTCTGACCTTTATTTGGGATTTCCCCACTCATAACAGCACACATGAGATTCTGTGTCAAAGTTTTATGTTCCTGTTTTTGGAAGTCATTTCATTGGGGAAGTAAAGCATTCCACAGAATTCTCATTTACATTCCTTTTCATGCTCATGATTCTTGTCAATGTCTTGGTTAAAACAGCAAAACTGATATTCAAGTATTTGCAAATCACAATCATTCCCAGTTACGATGACAATGGAGAGATTGATATTATTGTTTGTTGTGTGTAAACTTCCTCAATGTTGAGCCGGCTTAAATTTATGATTTATTATTTTTCATTCAGTCATTCAAACCTTTTACTAAACATGTTCATATAATTCCCATTATGTTTCTATTTTCTTATCAGTTATTTTATTAAAAGACCTGTTTAAATTTAAGACATTAAAACTCCATTTAATTTTCAGATATTTAAATGCTATGAGAAATGTATTACACTAACTGCACATTATATAATGAGAAGTATTTTCTTTTCAGCATGTGTTATGATAATGGTGACTTAAATTGCACAGTCAATCCTAACTGTAAGTTATATTTTCATTCCAAGAGTACTTCAAGAAGTATATACATAGTCATAATGATCCATATATATATATATATATATATATATATATATATATATATATATATATATATATATATATATATATAGATATATATATATATAGAATGATCCATACATTAATGCATTCATAATGATTAGTGTTATAAGTACACATGATGATCCATTATATATGTATATACACACAATGATTCATTATATAAGTATACACACACACACACACACACAGACACACACACACACACACAATGATCCATTATGAAAGATTGCACATACTGATAATAAGCATACAGCCACTAATAATGATCCATTACATAAGTGCACACGCTCAGAATGATCGATTAAATAAGTGTACAAACACTCATTATATAAAGATATTATGTGGTGTCTAATGATGCCAAATGAAAATGGGGCCATCTTGAAAATCTTAACATTGCTTCTAGATCAAAAGTTATATAAAGATAGGGTTTTTACCAGAAGACTTCTTATTATGTCTTAGTTTGTGCTAAATGAAAATGGTACTAATCTTATAACTAATATGGCCACCATAGCAGCTATCTTGAAAATCTTGTAATTGTTACACCTCTGAAATGGAAAGTCATATCAACATGGTATTTTCTCAGATGTCTGAGTATTATATCTAGTTGGTCCTGAAAGACAATGGTGCTGATTTGACTTTAATTATGGCTGACACAGTGGTCATATTTTGAATTTCTGAAAATTATTTTAAGACAGTAGAGTGATGGTCCCATTGAGGGACTCTTGATATGATTTTGAAGTGTTTGTTTGAGTATGGGATTGGCATATAGGCCATCATCTTTATTTCTTCATTTTTACTTGAATGATCACATTGTTGTGAATGGCAAAACATATTTTCTGTTGATATGAACTTAAAGTCTGCCTTTAATTAATTTTTTTAAAAGAAAAGAACAAACTTTATTTACATGTATATTGATGAGGAATTATTTTCTTCCCAATGACTAGGTTGTGCTTGGAGCACATGGTCTCCTTGGAAAGAGTGTTTGGTTACTTGTGGTCCAGGCAATAGAACCAGGACAAGGTACATAAATCCAGTACAAAATGCAATAAAAAGTAAGATTCTTCCAATTAAACATACACAAAAGTTGGAATTGGTGTGGGAAAAACATTATTTCCCAATGTTTTGCCCTGTACAAGGTCTTCAGATGAGAAAGAAAAACTTACATTAAAACACAAAAGGAACTAAGCATCATATTATTTATACTATGTTCAATACAACTTTTTGATGTTGACCCCATATTAGTAAAACCAAGTGCAAAATCAATGCCAATGCATGGGATAATAAAAGATAAAACATTGAGAAAGCATGAACTACTTGTTAAAAATTACACAATGGGTTCAAGTCATTTACAAAATTTTATCTTAATGGAACAAAACCAACGTTCTCGCTCGAGCTGAATAATACATATTTTATTGAGATGCATGGATATCAGCATCACTTTTAATCGAGTATTTTGGGATTCTAATTTTCACATCCTGGATAGAGTTACGATCTTGAAGAAAGACATCCAGATATTTACTTAACAGCTTTCCATTATAGCCATCATGACAATAGAGATATTAATTGTCCAGACAAGATATGCAGGAAACATGAAACTTTAAAATACTGTTATAATGTCTTGATATTCAAAATAATTAATTTTTTTGCCAGAACTCTAATATCTGGGAACCCAGATGACTGTGGTTTTGATGTGGAAGCTGAACCTTGCAACAATCCAAATTGTGACAGACATTGTGTAATTGACTGTAAAAACTATTCCATCAATGACACCATAGAGGAAGATGTATGCACCTACTGGTAAGAATTAAGGAACTTGTTAGAAAAGTATATTTACTTCTTTAAATGACCTAATGGGGAAATATGGATAATGTTCTGACTGCACTTTAATGTAGATCTTAGAATCCTCTAACTCTGTATATGAATTCTTATGTCTGCCTTTCTATCCAACTGTCTGGTACACAGTCTTCTTTTAGCTCAACCAGTTCTGCAGCTTTTTATGGATTGCATTCAGAATTGCTTTAGCAAATATTTTGGTCATCACCTGAAGATGTGCATATTGGCAAATCACTGTGCTCCCAAAACATTAAGATGAGTTATTGACCTTTTTGAATGATAGCAGAATGATGTTTGACTAAATCCAGTGAATGCAACCAGTCTCACATTTTTCAATGGATTGACATGAAACTTTGTAAATATTATAGTTATCATCAAACACTTGCATTTTGACATATCCATGTGATCTCCTAGTTTTGGCTATTGCCCTTTTTGTCTTGCTGCTGAATGGATGTATGACAGCCTGTTTGAGCACATCTGAATGCATGTGTGACAGCCTGATTGGGTAAATCTGAATGCATGTATGTCAGCTTGTTTGTGTACAGCTGAATGTATGTATGACAGCCTGTTTGACTACATCTGAATGCATTATTGACAGTACAGATACACCCAGAGGTCTTGATGGATGACTGTGAAATTAGGTTCATACTATTGTCACCATCTGTTGATGCATGTCAGTTATGGCCCATGTTTTCTTGCAAATGGATATAGTATGCAGCAGAATCTTGTTTTTTACAACTAGTCTCACAGATTTCAAAGAATTGCCACAAAACATTGGAAATGTAGATCACCATGAAAGTTTGGAAATGTTATCATAATATGAGCATGTGCAATATGACAAATCACTGTGCTTCCGCAATTTTTATTAGAGTTATTGCCCATTTTGACTTGGAGATTGTTATATGCAACAGAACATTACCAGTGCAACTAATGGATTGCTGTGAAATATGGTATATATTATGGGCATAATATGAAGATGTACGTATTGGCAGATCACTGTTTTAGCAAGGGGATAGCCCCTATATTATTGTCACTGCATATAAATGCATATAAATACATACAGCCTCACTGCTCTTTAACCATTGTTGCTTTCATGGTCATAGGCAATATTTTGGAATGGGTTTAATGGCACCAGCCACCTGTGGACAGGATAAGAGGGCTAATATTGCACATATATGTAGCTTAATTGTTTATTTTTGTGTTTTGTGTTTATCTCTGGTTTCAGCAACCATTATAAATACTGTCATACATAAAATCACGAAACTTGGCGAGGAGATGCAGTTTGACTGGTACCATACACTCTTCACAAAGCTTTTGTACTGTAGACCAGAGTTTTTGCTTCACTGACTTGAATTTAAATTTGTGTTTTAAATTTATTTTTAAGGCACTGCTCACACTAGACCCATTAAACTACATGAATGTATGTCCAGGTTTATTATTACCACAACACTGCAAGAAGAAAAGGTCACAGCAGCCTATATTTAGTATTTTATAAGCTTAGGTTAAATTGTTGAATTGAGCTCGAGACCGCCATGCCTGGCATGTTTTTGTAACTAATTATGGTAACAACTGATGCATCAAACTGCACTTTTGATAGTGGTAATACTGGATGTCACTTCACGGTTACTGAAAGTCTGTGATTTTTCCTGCAGTAAAATCTGCATTCTGGAAATAGACAGTGATAATGATTTTAAAGGTGGACAGGGATAATGGGCTTCTAGATTTGGATGGTGATATTGGCTTCTGGAAGTTAACAGTAAAATGGTTTCGAGAAGCAGACAATATTAATGGCATCTAGAAGTGGACAGTAATAATGTCATCTGGAGGCTGACAGTGATAATGGCTTCTAGAGGCAGACAATGATAACAGCTTCTAGAGGTAGATAATGATAATGGCTTCTAGAGGTAGACAATAATGGCATCTATAGGTAGGCAATGATAACAGCTTCTAGAGATAGACAATGATAATGGCTTCTATAGATAGATAATGATAATGGCTTCTAGAGGTAGACAATGATAATGACTTCTAGAGGTAGACAATGATAATGGCTTCTACGAGGTAGATAACGCTAATGGCTTTTCTAGAGGTAGCCAATAATAATGGCATCCAGAGGTAGACAATGATAATGGCTTCTAGAAGCGGAGAGTGATAATGGCTTCTAGAGGTTGATAGTGATTGGATTCTAGAGATGGACAGGGATAGTGGTTACCAGAGGCAGACACAGATAGTAGCTTCTAGAGGTAGGCAGTGATAGTGACTTCTGAAATGGAATTTAAGAGCACATATTTTATTATTTGGATCTCTGGTAGTATGCATATTTCATAAGTTTTGGAAAAATATGTTAAAGTTATGAGGATATGCAAGACGTTTGTTATATTGTGAAAATACATAGATCGAACAGTTGGTATTGTTCACCTCCTGAAACTTGCCTGTCCAGCTGCACTTATTTAATGATTACAATCATTCCAGTTATCCCTATATTTTATATAAATCCCTTTAAAATCCTTGTTTTTGATCCTGATAAATTTTTCCTGTAATTTGTCACAACTTCCTGTAATATATCATTAATTATAAGGGAGTAGCAAATGTTACTTTTTCTTACAAATCTAGTTTCAGAAGAAAAGGACAAATAGGGCATAAAATCATTCATCGTAATGGAGGTACTCAATACAATAGAGAAAAGAAACATCAGTAAAGGATTATGTCTTAATATTTATGTGAATCTGTAATATTGGTTAATTTCTGTGTACAAACACTTAAAAATGCAGAATTAATTCGTAATATTAGCATATTATTATCTGTATCTTTTGTGATTTCCCTATTACATCAATGCGTCTTTCACTATTCCTTTGTCAGATACCCTTCAAATTCCTTATAATTCTGAAAACTATAGTTTGAGGCCTGAGATTACACATACTTAACAACTGGATTTATCAGCGGTCCATCCCAATTTCATTTATGAAATAATAGGTCAACTTATGTCTCCCTGACTGAAATATAAGTATTCTAGACTTTTCAGTGCAGTGTTTTATAATACAGCCCCCCCCCCCCAATTTTGATAAGTTTATTAGGCCTCTCCCTAGCAGCTTAATCTTGAAGAAATACTGTATTTGGTATTTAGTTATATTACTGCCTGCAATTCAAATGTGAAATTTTTTATTTACATTCAGTCATTAAAACTCATAAAATTTAATAAAAGGTATGGCAAACATATACATAAAAGAAGTTATAATATTTTATTGCACTTGCAGTGCTTGTAATTTTATCTTGGTCAAGTACAATTTAACACTATATTTTTAGAAACAATTATTCCATTTAGATCTCAAATTGTGTAGAGATCTTTAAACAAAATCAAAATTAAATGGAAGTTTCATGCATTTTCACTTGCAGTTATGCAGTTATATTACATAAAGATAACATTTTAAGGGTTTTGAACATTTTGGAGGGCTAAACTATGATTTTACTACATGTAACTGATTATATAAGTTCAGAAATGCTGTATACTTGGGGGAGAGCAACTTTAATTTGGATCTGATTGGCTTATTGGCCTGGGTAGCTTCATGCAACAGTGATTGACAGGTGTACCTGAACACCCAATTAATCACCAAGCATTGTTTTTGGGACAGGGTAAGACTGATCAGTTTATAACCACAAGAACCACCACCAGCTCACCCAATGTTTTTGAATTTGACATCTTGTTAGATAGCAAGTTTCACTTACTTGATAAATCATGACTTACCATTTCTCACCCAGCAGACTGGTTTACAATCATTACGTGTAGTAATAAGAATTTCCTTTAACAAGGATAGCAGTCCCCTTCTCACAAGGTGAACTATGCATTGTTGATTAATTGTTTGCAAACAATATCATACAAATAACATGCTGAATTAAAAAAATCGTGGATGTGCCAGTATTATAAAAAAATTGCTCTTGTACCAAAGTATATCTTGCAAATTTCTCTTCATATCATGTTCTTTTCTTTAATTATTTTTTTGTTTGTCACATGTTTTGAATATACTGTATTCACCCACTTATAGTGCACATCCATCTGTGAAACTGTATGCCCCAGATCTTATGTAACTTAATGCGGTGCATATCTGGATTAATGGGTATTTTCTCAAACTATTATGAAGACTAATCAGCATAGACCCTGATCTACAATTGTATTAGGCACCTGGCAGCAGATTAGGGTCAAAACTTTTGTGTAGCTGGGAACATGTTATACACGATAACAATACAGTATATATCATACCGGATCATCATGCTGATTTTTAATGTTTTCAGCTACTGTGAAGAAGTCACATTGCAGAAGAAGTGTGCACCAAAACAAGGCTCTAATGGTAAAGTTTACTTTTATATACTTCTTCTCATTTATTGTATTATTGTTATGTCCAGAAATGTTTGAGTTGAAAATTTGTATGCATATCTATTCAACGATTGTGTCACTCATCATCTGGTGTGAGTGATTTTATTCAGAAATATATTTCTTCAGTGCAAATTGCCATGTTGCAGTAATCCATTACAAAATAAAAAATTGATTCAGATTATACGTGGTTGCTTTTCCACAACACAAATGAAACTCAGCATAGTCTAACAATTATACTTCTTTATTTCTTGGCAATATTATTTTATAGAGAGAGAGATTTATTTTGTTTTCATTTATTAATAAAAGGCATGCTTCAGTGAGTGGTAGAAAAAATGTAATTGTTATGATTAAATTATCTTGTTTTTGATACCACAAGATGAAAGATATCCAGTATTTATGTAGGAAAAGGAACTTGTCTTTTTATTATGCACCAGACTTGCTTCTTGGTTGAAGCTTCAAAAATTAAACTCATTATTTAGTATACCACTAATCACTCACCCTTTTTGTATATTTGTAATTTGATTGACATGAGGTATGTAAATCTGTAAAGGGTGTGTGTGTCGTGGTGTGGTTTGCCCCCTCTGTTAATTGATTTGGCGATCATTATCTAGAGGATGATCTCCTTCAGTGTTATTGCCCAGTGTGAGTAGATAGACATTGACAGAGAACTAAGCGAGACTATTGAGAAGAAATAAACAAATACAAGCCCCCTTAAACAATAAAAATAAAATAAATTTTAATTAATTAATACATAAACTAAAATTGCAATTTCAATCCAACAGATTTACATTAATGGAATTTAATAGTAGTGTTCAATTTACGGATTCGTTCATCATAGTAACGAGTGGTGAAAAGAATACAATGTCCATGCCTGACTTGCATCACCTGGCATCGTTCTTCTATTGACTTTGTGTATTCCACGTCTAGCATATATGATTGGTTCTTCCTCTGACCCTTTCTATTCTGAACTCTCTATTTGCGAACTTCCCTCTTGGACTGTCCTCATCGGGTTTCTCAGGGATGGATATAGAAAGCTGTTCCCTTAAATGACAAGATTACGACTAAAGCTATATATGTTTCACCACCTATCTGTATATATAAAATCTCTCACTTTCGTTATTCAGAAATGTAAATAGCTATCCACACTGCTTAAGTTCTGACATAATGTGACCTTAACGATTAACGGTTCTTACAAATTTACTGTATTTGAGGTAAGGTACAATCATTATCTATAGCTACAAATGACCATTGCAATATACCAAGTCTGACCTTAACTAAACAGTTCATCGTCCCCGCTTAGAAATTGACACGTGCGCTCTATATAGACAATGTTGCCATATGTATCAGCATAAATTACTATATGTCTTCTTACATCTGGCTAGTCAGTTCCACTCAATAAGATAAATGCTTGATTACTATTGTATAAGATTCACTAAATTCTAGCTTACAGTAACCAATAACCTGCAAGATCATTTGAGCATTGCAAAATCATATATAAATATGCAATTATCATTAACGTCATGATAAACAGTATCATCCTACAGACAACGGAAATTAATTCATATAACCATAAGAAATTCTACACATTGAATATTTGGATTACATGAGAAATCCGTCAATTCTATCAATGAACTAATAACTGTTAAAGTAAAGAAATAAATTGCATAACACTTTAACATATCAACAGACTCCTGTGAAGTTGAATAAATGATACATGCATGGATCATAAGCATATCAAACATATTTGCATAAAATCAAACAACCAAAATAGAAAATTACATGGAAATTAAAATTGCGTACCTTAATGCCGTTTTTTTTCCACATAATTATGTGTCCTAGCACTATAGCCTGTATTTTCCTTTCAAGACAGCTGTCTGGCCTCTCTACTTTGTTAACAAGGGAAAACTCTATTCTCAGATTTTTCCACCAGAGTCTCAAATTAGACTTCTCGCAAGCAAAATTGGACTAAGGGATTCTGAGCCAAGTCACTATCTTAAATTCCCCATTTTTTCTAAAGTGTACACCTTAATTTTAACTGACCAATCGGAAGCAACTGTTCCTAAATTTTTCCCAAAATAATCATGTCTTTCATCAGTTTTTGACAGACTACAATACTATGCAATCAACTTCCTTTTGAAGATCAATTATTTTGACATAAGATCCCCTCCAACAGATACGGTCGGTAATTCTAATGTACTCTCTGCCAATATACCGTTATGATGACTGGGTCAATTCCACTGAAGCTTAAACGTAGACCCTTTTATGTTTCACAGAAGAAACAAGGGAAATATCAAAGTGAACTTTCTCAAAGACCTTTCTGGCTTGACTATGATAAAATTGTAATGCACAATTTATTCAACTTTAGGATCCAGTACTTCTTCAAAATTCGACACATTACAAAATCTAAGTCTACTCCTTTTAAACATGGCTTGCAAATACCTTTATAAAGTTACAGATTGAGCTACTTTAGCAATCTGCAAATAAACAACAGTAGCAACCACTTTTAGTCATCATCTCAAGTGATTATCATATTTTGAAACATGCTCACTTTTTGCAATGGTTAATAAAATAAAAGAACAGTAGTCAATTATATTAAAGCACTTCACTATAACTTCATAGAGTCTTAACCAGATGCAGACTTTGCTACACTCAGTATTTGATGGTTTGATGGGGAAAAAATGTTATTAAAGACTGACCTTTTACCTGAGGTGAGGGACAGGAATTCTATAGATTGGAATCTGACTTCAAAGAAATATTGTCACTGATCAAGAACAAGCCAAAAATCATTATCAGAAATGGCTTCAGCGTTCTCATTCAAACCAATTTGGGTCACTCCTTTTCATACACTTTACCTATGCAGATTAACTTAATTGGTTGACATCGAATTAAAAAACCAAGGAAAGAAAAGGAAATACAAACAGGATAAGTATAGTTGCCTAGATGTGCCTCATTGTAATGTCATATAAATATTATGTCTGCTCACATGCCACTTTGCAACAACATCGACCTTATGTTTCACCAGTGCAAGTTACCAATTCCTGCATTTGTTTCGTTTGTATTCTACAAAATCTTTACAATCAGCAATAAACCATACAAGACAAAATATTGCTGTAAAATCTTGTTTTTATATAATAAAGTTACTAAAGAAAATGTTTCTTCAGGTGGCATTTTCCCACCACATTATCAGTTTTATGGGAATGGTGTTATTAAACCATATGAAGGTTTTCCCACTGTCATACTGGAGAAAGGAAAATGTCAGACTTGTACTTGATTGTGAATTTCAAATTCTATGTCTATTTCACAGTTGATGGAGGCTGGTCTAACTGGGGAGAATGGAGTCAGTGTTCCAGTACATGCCAGGGAGGTACCATACAGAGAACCCGTGTTTGCAACAATCCCGTGCAGCGGTGTGGTGGATTATCATGCATGGCACAGAACAACACATTCAAAGAGTTTGCACCTTGCAGTGAAGATGTGTCCTGTAAGTATTATAAAGTAAATGTACTGCGAAATATATGTATCCTCACATCCTTAAGCATTCTTGGTATGTACTTGCACAGGTGGCAAGCGTGTCCCCAAACATTACTGTATTTAAATTTGTGCTGGTCTGGCGTGCAATGCAGAAAACAAGTATAATATTGATGTATAATTTCTGCCACAGTCGGATACATATAAGTAAGTTTTCAATAATAATCAAGTCTTAGTGTCCAGTTCAGAGTTAAATACTTGATTCAATTCTGAGTTTACCTGTCTTAGGCTGTCAGTTGGTTTTTCCTACAGGTAACATTGTCTTACAAATAATATTATAGCACCCACTTCATAAGTATCAATATTAATGCGCGTAAGTGCATTATTATTTGTAAGTATGGCATGTGCTATATAAACTCATTTATATTGCTGTATGTTTTCCACCACAGTCGGATATGTACACATAAGGTTTCTATACATAGTTGAGTCATAGTGTCCACTTGATAGTTACTATAAGCAATGCTTCATTGATTTTACTTGCATAGGCAGTCAGTTGGCCTTTTCTACAGGTAACTTATATATTAGAATTGATATTTCAGGACCTACTTTATAGGTATTAATAATGACACTTCAATACTATAGCTATTCAGGCAGCCATGGGCACCCATTTACAGGTAATTGTCATGGCGCGTAGCTCTTCATTCACATCTGAGTTCATAAAGCAGGACATGTACTGCGATACATGTGTATATATTGTTTATTCTATTTTGTCTTACTGATTTAGACAATAGGTAAGATCAGTCTGACACCCACTCAACATGTGTTGCTTACTCCTGTTGTCAATGTACGAATATATCAGACTTGTATAATATAGACATAAGTCAGTGATTGGCAGTATTGTGGGCATTAAGGGGGAAGGTACAGAAGAAAACCCAGAGGAACGAGAATGTTATCAGTTTGCAGCCAAGGCTTTGACACCATCTCGCATATTGGAATTATAGACTGGCTACATGGATCAAATATCCTGTACCCTGTTGTGATCTCCAGAACTGGACGTTGTCATCCTAACCATTATAGCCCCATTCCATCATGACCGGACTCTGCTATATACCTCTGATCACATTGGGTCACGACCACAGTTAATTGTATTGTCCACCAGAAAAACAGGCTTTGTGCAGTTTCACAGACCCAGGTTATACAGGCACTTTCATGGATCAGTATCGCATAGTGTCATAGACATTCACGGCATACAATGTCCGGTGTAATACCTCAGTACTCATCTGATGTCGCTTCACTTTGCTCTCAAACCTTTGCCACACAAAGGGAGCCTGTACTTGGAGACAGGTTTGAAGTTCCCATATCTAGTTCAAGACATTCTGCAAGTATAGTAAGCCCAAAGGCCTTGGCTTTTTGCCCAAAGTGGAATCTATCATGGGTACTAACCTCTCTGAACAAAACACCATCTGAACTTTCAAGAGACTTAATGGTTCACCTCTCAGACAAAATCTGATTCCTCACTGCATTAGCAATAGCAGGCAGAATCAATGAAATACATGCTCTGTCAGTGGACGTTGGTCACATGCAGTTCTGACAAGATGGGTCAGTATCATTTGTGATGGCCCCTGCTTTCATTGCCAAGAACCAGCTCTCATTCATGGGACATCAGACTTTTTTGAAATTCCTATCTACTCTGGCCACTTCATCTCATGTTGGTCTAAAGGAACCATTGTGATCTTTGAAGTGATACTTAAAAAGGATTGCTTGGAGGAAGATCATACATTTTCTTATCCATCAAAAATCTAAAGGACAGCTTTTCAGCACAGACACTCTTATCCTGAATAAAATGGGTTATTCATTCCACATGTTGGAAAATAACCCCAATGGAAAATAACCCCAAATCAAATGAATTTACTATCCATCTCTGCTCATAAATTTAGGGCTGTGAGATGGAGATCTGAGTCCACTTCTCCAGATCTTATATCAGAGAGCTTCCATCCTAAAATGCTAAACTTGATCTTGTGGGACCTATAACCATGGTGCAATGGGATACCTTTGAAGAAAATAAGATAGCCTTGATACAAATCTAGATTTTGGATGGTGAGATGTGATATCTAACATGACATATTATGATTTGATATTAATGATGTTTGTAATCATTATTCTTCCTATACTTCTTTGAGGCTTGTCACAAAAGTTTACACCCACATTCATCCTAAGATCTATTTCATCCCAAATGAAAATGGTGCTGTTATGACATCCAACATATCCGGCACAGCAGTCAGCTTGGAAATCTTGCTATCAGTACTTGTTCCTGAATGGGTGGTCAGATCTTGTTAATGCTACTCCTTCTGTCATATAAGCATGGTCTTTTCATAGAAAGACTTCTGGTGTCTGGTTGGTATTAAATAAAAATTGTGTCAGTCTGATATCCAATATGTCCATCATAGTGGCCATATTGATATTTTTATTGATAATCCTAGATTGAAAGTTGTATCATATATTGGGTTTTCTTATGGTGAATTTAGTACTAAATGAAAATGATGCTGATCTAAAAGCCAGGATGGCTACTGTGTCAGACATCTTCAAAATCTTGATGTTGCTGCTTCTCTTAAAAGAAAAGTCATATCAACAGGTGATTTAGATCAGATGACTAATTTTGATTTCTAGTCAGTCCTGAATAAAAATGGTGCCAATCAGACCCCAAAAGTGGCTGCTACAATGAACATATTGAAAATCTTGTCACTAATTCTTCTAAATGGATAGTTTTACCAATATCATGTTTTCACCAAAAGTCATCTAATATAATGATATCAAGTTTGTTCTAATGAAATGGTGCTAATCTTATATCCAATGTAGCTGCCACAGTAACTAATATCTTATCGCTGAAGTATATCTGAGATGGTTTCAGCAGTTAGCAATGAAAATTAAGAAATGGTCTTATCTTGAATTCTTTGAAATTCTTTTCATCCAGTACAGTATCATTCGCTTCAAGGGACTCTTATTATTTTAGCAAGGATATCAATCAGTATTTTATCCCCGGCAAAAATGTAACTTTTAATGTATAATGTTAACTAACTGTAGAGTACAGAATGCTTCAATTCTACCACAAATGTAACTTTTAATGTAGACTGTATAACTAACTATAGAGTACATAATGCTGTTAGTCTATCAAAAATGTAACTTTCAATGTACACTGAATAACTAACTGTGTAGTATACAATGCTATTAGGCTACCAAAAATGTACCTTTTAATGTATATTGAATAAATGTAGAGTACAGAATTCTGTAAGACGACCAACAACATAACTTTAATGTATGCTGAATAACTTAACTGTAGAGTGCAGAATGTTGTAAGTCTACAAATAGCTTGTTTACCATTCAGGAGGGAAATATCAAGAGGAAACAATTGCAATCAGGCTATGAAATTTGATTGACATGTTAGTTTGTTCCATCAGCATAATGCTGTATGATGGTGTCAGGTAGATTTTGGATGGGCAAGAAAACAATTAAAGCAAGAATATTCCCCAGACATTCATTATGAGCTTGATTGGCTACTGAAATCTCAGTCCAAGCAAAAAGCTTGATTAGTCCTTAATATTGTCCATAGAAGCAGATAGGTTTCATAGGCCCTTACAGTTCTTTATTCATGACATCAGTGAAAACATTGTAACGTGAGAGCATAAAATAATGCATAAACCCCAAGTATAAGTCAGGTCCAGCTGCAACAAAACATATAGACCCTAATTTGCTATTGTATAATGTGCTAGCAGATCCAGTCTATTTTTTTTTTTTTTTTTTTCTTTTCCCCTAACAAACTGCAAAGACGCAGCTATGCCATTGCAATATGCAATACCAACTCTGGGGCTATGCTGTTTGCATTTGGATCATATATAGAACCAAGCATTCTCATGAAATAAGTTGTTTGTGTTGTGTTTTCATTTCAAAGTTTCATGAAAGGATAAAGAACTTATCCACATTTCTTTTAGCAAATAATAAATTTTAACAGCATTTATTTTCTTGATCACAGTCTGAGACTGGTAAATTGTTACAATTTCCAAAGTCCTTTAATAATGCACTATACAGTATGACTTTACGATAAGGTTATGATATCAACAGTACATGATTTCATGTGATATTGCATGATAAACATAATCTTGCATTGATTCCATGTGTAAAATGTATACTTATTACAGTAAGTTACATAATCATGTGGAAAACTGGGATTTACTTTTTTGAGATATTCAATTTTTCTTAAAAGTTAAGGGTGTTATACAAATGTGACTATTGCAGCCAGTTCTAATGTACACCTATAGTCTCTGAGCGATAGTCTTTTGCTTGGATTTATGTTTCAGGCTGTTCAGTAAATCAATGGTCTACTTGGTCAAGCTGCAGTGCTAGCTGTGGAGGTGATGGCACACAGACCAGAACAAGAAGTTTTATAGTTGCAGCCAACTCTTCAAACTGTGACAAGATTACATTTGAATCAAGACCATGCAATAATGATCCTTGCAACAGTAAATGTTTTGCCATTACTCTTGCACATGTGTGTGTCTACTGAATTGTCTGTAATTTTCCATGCACCATCAGCCTACATAGAAATTATAATTGATGTCCTCTAAGCTTTGGTACAGAGGCTATAATCCAGAAGAGAATTATGATTTTACCATAAGTTTAACTAAAATGACCCTTAACTTATCGACTTAAAGAATAAAAGAAAAAAAAAATATGAAAATACAATTGTTGGAATCAAATGCAGAAATCAATTTATCTGGGTTTGGTCCAGATCTGGGCTTCATATTAGATTTAGTGGAGCTGGTCAAGAAACCAGACTGACTTTATAGGAATACACCAGAAGTTTTATTCTGTAGAATTTTCATGCATCCAACCTGTACAATTTTACTGTAAGTCTTATGGAAGTGACCCTTAAAATACATATTTATAGTAAATATATGGAAATATGATTGTTGCTGTAAAATTCCAATACTGGCTTATTCATGTTTGACTTGGATTAGGGTTTTATATTAGAATCAATGGAGTTTGTCATGGAACCAGACGAATTTGACAGAATTACCACAGATATTTTAAATTGCACATTTTTTTTTTTATACAAAACGTCTGCATGATCATGTTGTTGCTTATAGAATTTTCTAAAAATGACATCCAACAAACAGGACATGTTCAAGATGAAAGAGACAATAAAACTTTTAAAAATGTTTAAATAGCACAAAAGAATAAAAGGAACATTCAAATTTGGTGGGGAGGAGCAGAGTGGGCAGCAGTTACATTTATCTGACATCATGTGTTGATCTGAGCATGTCTCGTGGCAGGAGAAATGGTTGTAATCGCCACATGAAATTGAAGAAAAGAAAACTCCTAAATGATTATGTCAAATAGAGATAGGTAGAAGCCATTGAGCTTCACGGGCTTTGGAACTGCAGTTTGTAAAATGGTACTGGAAGTAATTAAGGTCCAAATGTACTTAAAACTTTTTAATTCACTATAATGTTTATCATAACTGCATCTAACTCTCATCACACTTCTAAACTTTTTAAAGGCAAGTTTTCCAACTTGACAATAGCATTACGTAATATACACTTGATTAAAAATTGGTCTCACTTACAGAAAAATACTGAATACCTTATTTAAAAGATCATCTTAGAGTTGTCAAATCTGAGTTTTGTAGCGAACTTAAATTCCTGAATTGGCACTCAGAGATTTCATCAAAGATGAGAAATTTCACTTTTACTTGCCATGAAATCATGACATAAATATTCAATAATAAAACAATAAACAAACTGAGATTTGATGAAGACCACAGTGATGTAATGCACAATATTTTCATGTACACATTATGGTTGTTGAAACCTCTTTGAGTCATATTGATAACTATTTTTAAGAGGTTGTGTGTCACGAAATACAAATGAAACTGATACAAAAATGCAAACAACTTCATTAGATAAAGCTCTTTATTGATAATTATTCCCAACATAGTTATAAAATGAGTATTCAGCCATCAAATAACCCTATTTCCCACCCCACCCCCCATTTTCTTGACATCCAGAGGGGAAAGTATCCACCTAATTTGTTGAGATTTCTCTATAACTCACACTCTCACTTACAGTGTGTTCTATGTTTTTGGACCCCTTTGTGTATTGGTTATCAAGGGTAATGTGTACATGACATTTCATTACTCCTTACTGAAAATTGCTCTGACTTGTAGAAATATATCAACTGCTTTACTGAGATCTTGATTGGAGGGTCATGATAATCCTGTTAAAATTTCGAAAATTACAGGTACCTCAGAAAGCAACAGTTAATTGCATATAATTCTTTGTACAGCTGAAAAAATAATAAAAGGTAGTTAAAATTCTCTCTTTCACTCTCTGCTTTGCATGTTCTTTATAAGTAAGACGAAATTTGTGTGTACTGCTTACTGCACATTACATCTCATTTGTGTTGTCTTTGGCCACCTAGAGCATGTCATTAATGGCAGATACAGTTGGATTGTTAGCCTTGTGTTGCCTAATACTAGCCATATTAAATGCATAGTGCCATAAAATGTCTAAATAAGTTGATTCAAACCTTGTGAGAGGATTCTTTAGATATTCTGCATTTAACTGATGTAAAAGTCACCGACAACTTGCATATTAATTCCTTTTGCATCTTATGGAAACATAACATTAGGATTCATTGTCAGATAATTAATTTACCAGCACTTTACATCTGTATTGTTAGATAAGTATATCACTATTTATCCAGGACTGTTTATACAACAACTTGTCTGAAAGTGTAGTTTATAGTTTTATTATTCAACATGGACAGTATTTGAAATATCAGGTAGATCATGTATTAATATTATCTATTTTAGTATCTTTATTGATTCTTTCAGTAATTTTGGACTGTTGTAAATGTAAATTCTGTTTTATATATTACCAGCCACTTGTATAATTGGACAATGGACTGCATGGACTTCATGCAGTCAGACCTGTGGAGCAGGTACAAAACAAAGGTCAAGAACTGTTTCTGCCACTACTTCTGCAGTGGAGTGTGTTGCCATTGATCTGGTACAGGAAGATATTTGTATGGAGAGGGACTGCTGTAAGTAATCAGCTTTATCCATTTATCTGCCTTGATGGAACTCATTTGAGAATTGAAGTTCATAACCTCACTGTATGATCCAAGTCATGCCCACATTCACATGTATAATACAATCTTTACTAATTGTACAAATATTATAATTTTTACAGACATATTGCTTATAATGAAAGTAAGATAACGTTTAAAACTGAGCAAAATCAAATCAAATGTTGTGGACTCATCCAAGCTCAAAGTTAATGTATGTTCTTTACATTTTGGTCAATGTTGTGGGTCCAGAACTTACTGACTGTTGCTTCTAAATGTTTACCTATAATATGTAATACTCTGAAGTCATTCATGCCATGCAGCAGATGGTTGCTTGGTTATTAGTAGAAAGGTGAAGAGATAAAGAATTGCTGAGTAGGGTTGATTGACATGGTGGAACTATTAATTGTATCTGTAACCACTGCACAAGTGCTATTTCACTGAATATACTTAGGATGTTGGGAAGGTACTTTCAACATGAAAAGTCACCTATAGATGCAGTTTAGAGATCTGTAATATTTCCATATGAATTCTTTGAGTATTCAGATTGCATAGCTTATATTTTTTTTTTAAACTCCCTTCCCTAGGCACTATATATGTTTAAAAAGAACAGTTCTAACATGCTGGGGTGATAAACATGTTTTAGGTAGACATGTTACTCAAAAAAAGACAAAAGTAATGTAAATATTGTGTTGTATAAGTACATCAGGTTTGACAAAGTTTAATGTGGTACTCGTGTAAAAATTTTAGAGACAAAATGTATATTGGTTATGGGAAGTAAGTATTTTGAATTTTTTTGTATCATTATAGATGAAAGTACAATTATAAAGACTAAAGATTTAAAGGTCATTCAGATGTGTATAGAGAACATACAAAAAAGATTTCCCTCCATCTTGGTATGCATGGTCATCAAAACATTCATGAAAATTATGTCAATCTACAACACTTACTTACATGGGTATACTCTCCCTTGAATGTACCTTGACCATCATGACAGGATAGACCCTTACATGAACTTACCATCACCATCATGACAGAGTAGACAACTCTTACATGAACCTACCATTACCATCATGACATGGCAGACCATTGCATGAATCTTACCATCCCATTATGACAGGGTATACAAATCTTACATGAACTTACCATTACCATCTTGACAGGGTAGACAAATCATACATGAACATACCATTACCATCATGACAGGGTAAACCCTTATATGAACTTACCATCACCATCATGACAGGGTAGAGAACTTTTACATGAACTTACCATCACCATCATGACAGGATAAACAACTCTTCCATGAACCTACCATTACCAGCATGACAGAGTAGACCATTACATGAATCTTACCATCCCATTATGACAGGGTAGACAAGTCTTACATGAACCTACCATTACCAGCATGACAGGGTAGACCATTACAAGAATCTTACTATCCTATTATGACAGGGTATACAAATCTTACATGAACCTACCATTACGATCATGACAGGATAAACCCTTACATGAACTTACCATGACCATAATGACAGGATAGACTCTTACATGAGCTTACCATCACCATTATGACAGGGTAGACAACTCTTGCATGAACCTACCATTACCATCATGACAGGGTAGACTCTTACATGAACTTCCTATTACCATCATGACAGGGTAGACCCTTACATGAACTTTCCATCACCGTCATGACAGGGTATACAACTCTTACATGAACTTACCATTACCATCATGACAGGGAAGACCTTACATGTACTTACCATCACCATCATGACAGGGTAGACAACTCTTACATGAACTTACCATTACCATCATGAAAGGGTAGACCCTTATGTGAACTTACCATTACCATCGTTACAGAAGAGACACTTACATGAACTTACCATCACCATCATGACAGGGTAAACAATTCTTGCATGAACCTACCTATACAATCATGACAGGGTAGACAACTTTTACATGAACTTGCCATTACCATCATGACAGGGCAGACCCTTACATGAACTAACCATCCCCATGATGATAGGGAAGACTGTTGCATAAACATACCATTGCCATCAACACAGGGTAAATTCTTGTATGAACTTAGCATTATATACATGTTTCTCCAATGTGTTTAGTTCACTCTTTTGTTTAAATTTTTCTCTCACTAAATATCAGTGATAATGTGTATTTTGCACACAATCTTATGATTTATTTTTTCATGGATATTCCTTGAAATAACAAAAAATATACAGTTTTGTAAGTTCAGTCTTATTTTCTACCAGACAATTCATAGCTACATGTACTTGAGGCAGCAGCATTTCTTCAAAAAGCATGTCAGTTTTGCCCTCAACCTCTGCATAAAACCAGTCATAAAAGTTGTGCGTGTTAATCTTAAGACTTTAAAAATTGTGTTCATATGTATATTAATTGAAATGATGCTGTCACATGCAACAGAATTTGAGTTTTCAGGATTGATGCTTGGAAAACCATAATGTCTGACAATATCAAAATATGGAACACTTGTGTTGTATTTCATGTAGTTACAAAATGTGCAATGTCAGAATTTAAAAAAGAACATATTCTTCTATATGTACATTTTCCTTTCGAAGACTGTGCACCACCACTTGAGTGGACAAACTACACAAAGTGTCACAACAAGACATGTACCCATGAACTCAACACAGATATGAGTGACTGCATGGAATATGTCGTTGGAGGTTGTGTGTGCCCAGACAAGATGATCATGCAAGGGGGCAAGTGTGTGCTAGAATGTGGATGTGAATATGACAATAAAACACTGAAGGTAAGTTATACAGTGTGTGTTTGCTATAATGGTGTTTATTACTCTCTAGACACTTGGCACAAACCAATATATATATATATATATATATATATATATATATAGATATATAGGGATCATACACTGTTTAATATGTGCAGACATTTGCTGAAGTATTGGCAAAATGTTTGAGCTGGTTATTTGTACATAATTAGTTACCAAATCCATCAGTTATATGATAAATACCAATTCAAAGGAACTTTCTGAATACAGAAAAACATGTCCTCAATCATCACATGCAATGGCAATGTCTGAGTGCTGAAACAATCACAAAAGCACTTAAAATGACCTTATTTGGGAAGAATATGTTCTTTCCTGATCAGATGTGATGGTTTAATGTGGCAAGTTATCAATATTCTGAAGAGATGGAAGTATAGTTAACAAGTTCTTTCTTGAGGTGTTTGTTTATGTATGTCTAGTATAGTTACAGAGGCACATATATATTTAGCTAAGCAGTCAAGAGCACAAAGTATAGATTTATGTAACTAAGCAGTAAAGAGTACAAAGTACACACTTTTATGTAGCTGTGCAGCCAAGAGTACAAAATATACATTTATATGTAGCTAAGCATTCAAAACTGAAAGGTATAGAAGTATTCATTTTTATGTAGCTAAATATTCAGGAGTGCAAATTATATACTTTTATGTAGCTAAGCAGTCAAGAATACAGAGTAAAACTCCTAGAACTTGTTGTATTAATCATAACTGCTGGAGATCAGATCATTTAAAAATATTAAGGCATTCTTCAAACAAATGTCTATAACCACTGGTCCTCCTGTAGGTAGTGTTCAAAATATTAACCACCACTTTTCCCCAGTAGCTTGTGTACAAAATGTCCAGCAGCACTGGTCTCGCATAGCAAGTATATCAAAAGGTCAACTCCTCATGTAGCTAATATAAAAATTGTCGACCACTGCAGGTCTCCTGAAGTGAGTATACACAATGTCAATCACCACTGGTCTCTGGTCATGAGTATACATGTTGTCAAGCACCACTGGTCCCGTGTATCAAGTGTACATGTTGTCAACCACCACTGGTCCCCTGCAGCAAGTATACTTGTTGTCAACCACCACTAGTCTCCTGTAGCAGGTATACATTGTCCAAATCTAAACTTATTTTTGGGTCAATTGAAAACTTCCAAGAGAGTATGCGAGTGGAGATGTGTATTACATAAATCTGATCTAGTTTGAAGCCAAAGTCAACAAATTATCATAAAGTATTTGAAAATATTGCTTTACATATCATTGTTTGATACTCTGTGTAAAATATCAGATATCCTGTCCATTCCCATATATGAGTGCTGGATATTGGTCAAAAATATATTTTACAAACTATTAGGGATATTACAAATGTGTTAAGTTAAAATTATTAACTGGAGGGAATTATTTTCTTTAATTTTCTGTAGAATGGTGAATCCATTGTCAAAGGGTGTCAGTACTGCCAGTGTATCGATGGGAAAATGGACTGTACAGATATGACCATTACACCAATATGTTCAGTAAGTATTCATCTTGAATGCTTGTTATGCTTCAAGGTCAGTCACCACAAAGAACTTGTCAATGAGGGAACTAGTCACTGGGTGGTAGAATATTGAGGTCCAGTGATTGCCTCTAATGGCAAATACTATGTTTATTTATCCATATTTTGCAAGAATGATATCCTTCTCAACATCGTATCTAAAAACAATCAGACCAAAGTGAAGAGAAATATATGGAGTAATAAAAGTCATGCATAAGAAATTGTCTTGAATTATAGCAGTCTCAGCAAATACTATATCAAAAATACATGTATTAAATATGAAAGATATAGGTGTTAAGCATTCTGTTAAAATTTATAGAACATGAGCTTATGAATGAAGCATATTTGTTTATGACTTTACCTGACATTATGGTCTATGGGAATTGAATTAGAGTTGTATTAATCAGTCCACAACTACTAGACAAGCAATGTGTGTAGTGAAATGTGTGTATATACTATGTTACCTATGGCATGTAAAAGTATGAATCCAGGGAGTCACTGTGTCAATAAAAATACATTTTTGTTTAAGAATTAGGGCATATAACCAAGAATATTTTAGTGTTTATTTCTCAAATGTTTCTCCCAAAGCTGATAATGTTTTAAGCAGCAGGTGTTCATCTTCAATAATGGAAGGATTGTTAAACAAAATTTGCATGTTCATTGCAAGCAGCCATTTGTGCAGAAGAAATTACTGAAAAAGTTAAGTATCTAACTTTTCATATGTGTCATTTTTTATTGGCATTTGGCTTTTATTGCCTCCTCTTGTCAAACTCTTCCATCTTCTAATCACAGTGTCTCTGCCACCCATTTTCTTCATTGTTGTTTTTCAACCTCTTATGGAAAATATTGTCTGATTGAGTCAGCCTACTTTATTGATATGCCCCACCACAAATATAGAAGGATGATATAATCTTTCCTTGTCCACCTGTCCTTCTATCTGCTACACTTCAGTTAAGGTTTGCAGTTTGATGAGATTCGCAGGTATCGTAAGATACATAGTGATGGAATTTGTGTATACATAACACTAGACCAACAAAGGTAAATTCTTGTGACCCAAATGTTGCAGTAACTTTTCTATTAGGTCAGATCCTGAGGCATTGCAAGCTATGTAGTCATGCAAATATGCATGCATAACACCGGACCACTACGTATACATTCCAGAAACCTCACGATTCAGTGACTTTTATTTAGGTTTTATATTTATTTCAGTTTCTATATTAGTATTCGCAATTGAGGCAAGCAGCTTTGTTTGTAACTAATTCTTGGTGAGTATAATGTCCCCATCCCATAATTAGGAAAGTTTGATTTGTATTCATGCTTCAGTAACTGCAGTTATTTCTGTTTTAGGTTTCTCATACACACATTTGACTGAAAGGTTGAAAAGCATGTGATGCAATTATGTTCAATGAAATGCCTCTAGCTCAAGTATGATTTTTTTTTACTTCTTTAAATTGCAGTATGGTGAAGAACTGGAATATGGTCAAGACATGTGCCATCCCAAATGTGTTCCATCTACAGGTTTGTCTTGATATTATTTATAATGCTTATTAACTTATGCCTTAATTGTCAGAATGATTAGGTGTAATAATGTTACTATAGTCTCGTTAATTAGTATATAAACTTACATTTGAATGTTAGGCTATGAATTAGGATTTAATTGCATGTCAGCACAATACTGGCTATATGCTAATGATTAACATCTTGTTACTGACACTCCAGAAGAATGGATTATTGTACTCACTTTTTTCTTCATAATAATGTCTAATTGGTTTTAAATGAAACTTGTGCCAGTCCACTTTTCAACATGCCTGTAATGACAGTAATATTGCAATTCTTTTTACTTCTACTCCTTTAAAAATGTATCAGTATAGACATGGATATTACCAAATATGGCATTCTATTGGTCCTAAATGAGAAAGGTGCTGATTTGACATAAAGTATGGCATGGCAGCCATCAAACAAATGTTGCCATCACTACTTTTCCTCAAGGATGGTCAGCATGGTATATTCACTGCAAGACTTCTCATGATGTATAGTTTGTGTTTAATTAAAATGGTGATGATTATTGTGTCTACTGTGATTGAGCTTTTGAAAATATTGTTATTGCTACTTCTCCAGAGTAGTTTGTCATGGCGACATGGGGTTTTCAGTAACAACCTTCTTATAGTATGTAGTTGGTCCTAAATTAAAATACTGTTGATCAAAAATTCATGGATGGATTGCATTGTAGACATCCATAAAATATTGATATCGCTACTTTCCTTGAACAGATAGTCTTATAGACATGTGGTTTTCTCTCAAAGATTTTATACAATGGTCCCTCTTTTGAATTCCCAAGCCTGACCAGCAACTACTTGGTATTTATGGACAGAATCCTTTGGCACTGGCGAGCCTGTGGGCAAAGTACCTTGCTAGGATGATCACTGCTCTAACCTGGTCAGAAGAATAGCGTAAACAGGTCAATTTACCCATCGTAAGCAGCCACATATTGGGGTCTACTAATGGAAATCTCATGAATAGTTTTGATTTTAAATTCAACACATCAACCTTTATTTTAACATACAAGTAAATTAACTAACTTTAATGCATACAAAGTGGTAAATAAGCTGACATTCAATATTTATTGTCTGTTTTGTAAGTGTCAGATTTTGTCACTTCGATATTTGGTCATTGTTATCACCACCAGTAATTATCATGGTGACACAAGCTTACAGCTGAGAAGCATAGTATTGTTCATTTCAAGTAATTGTGATGTCTGAACACCATAAAGTTAAATAGGTATGTTAAAATGTAAAGTCTTCTTTGATTACCACATACATATGAGAGTCTAGCAGGCTATTATTGATTGCTCTTGCTACAAGATCACTTAATTCATAAACGCTCTGAGGATTTTGTGTAATAGATAGATGGATGTCAGACTTTTCCATAATAGCATCAAATTAATTTCAAAGTGGTATGGTTGGTAATGAAGAAATAAGTTGCTGCAAAAACTTCAAATTGTTATCAGACATTATAGATTAAGAAGGAAAAGTAAAAGCAATTGGACTAGATGAAAAGATGGCGAATCCTATGGTCATTGCTGAGAAACTTTGTACCATGATTTGGTTGACAATGTTTATAAATAACCTAGTGAATGATGTTTATTGTGAATTATTTTAAATAACAGTAATACAAGTTTTATCACCTTAATTTATGTGATTTTTAAATGAAAATAAACGTTAGCTACACCTTTTGTACTGTATATATTATTCTTACTCAGTTCTTTCTTAAATTATCACCCTTTTTCCTGCTGTAGAAGCAGAGGCCTTATATGAGAGTGACACCTCTATGATATCTGGCTGGTTCTCCTGAATAGTTTTTCATATTGACATCACTTTTCACATACAACACATGTATCATTATGCATCTTGTTCATAAAGGAGTTTGAAAATCAGATCCAATTCGACTTGGAATCTAGTCAAAGGTAGTCCCTTGGATTTTTATACTACATTAAACTTATGAACACAGTTACTTATACAAATGAATGTATTTGTATCCAACCCAATTTGATGACACATCTGAAGGATATCTTGAATGGTGTTTTGAGTCCAATAGCTTGGGAGATTTTAGAGAATCTGTTTTGAAAAAAAATAGCAATTAAAATTTAGCCAATCTTTGTATATGGGTGTATATTGACATGCAGTTAAGTTAATAGATCTTCAGTTGATGAGATCAGATTCAAAGTCAATGGCCAAGACAACAATTTTTACCATAATCACATTTATTTAGGAAGCCTGTTAATTCAAACATGTAAGATAATATTTTTGTTACCAAATTTGACATGTATGAGTTTCTCAGGAATATTATATCATTCATTATCTAGCAGTAAAGAGAAGAGGGCAGAAGAATTAAAAATGTCATGGATTCCTTGAAATTCTTTTCAGGCAGAAGAACATCAGTCACATCAAGATTCTCTTATTTTATGTGTATAAGAATTTGCAACATGCAGTGTTATACATCTACTCTGCAAATGTTATGAATTATCACAAAATAAGGCCATTATGCCAGATATAACCATACCAAATAATATGAACAATAATTGATGCATTCATAAATCAATTATGCATAAAGTTATATGGCTTCAAATGTGTATAAAGTTATCTGGCTTCAAAGCAAATTTCATTGAGATTTTAAAAAGACAACTTGGAGCAGTAAGTAGATACATGCACTCACTGCTTACAGACACCCAACTAAATCAGTACACAAATACATTTACTTACTGCTTACAGAATCTAGGGCCTTGTATCAACATCATTGCAAATATAACTGCTGACAAGCTTGATGTGTCCCACTATATCAAGGAAGTGATCAATGTATCACAACAAGTAATTGGCATATGTAGTTAGTCAGTCATTAAAATGTTGCAAATCTTTAAAATTGGTTTGCTTTGGCAGTCATCATGGATATTGTTTTATGGTACTTCGCTTGAGCAGATGGTTGCATCAGCATGGGCCTAAAACACCATAATATCAGCAGATCCTGAATGAAAATAATGATTAATGACATGGCAACTAGTGTGACCATCTTAGGGTCAGTGTAAGTATATATATATATATATATATATATATATATATATATATATAATCATATTCCCTACAATGAAAGAACATGACTATGTACAACTTGAGTCACAATTTGGGGGTTACTGTAAGTATATATAATCATAATCCATACAATAAAGAACATGACTGTGTATAAGCCTATATTGTTTGTAATAATAAAAAATGTTGGCACATATCAATATCTTGCAAGTTATGCCCTATTAATCCTGTACAATCTAGCATTATCTAAACCCTCCAACCAACCTGTATATGTTACTGAGAATTTTGCACCTTTCATGTATTGTAATCAGCTGGAGACAAATTAGGCTGTTAATTACCTTGTGTAGTCATGCCAGAGGGCTGAAAATGCACATAAAATCAAGATAACCATGGTATCTTTTGTGTAGGTGATATTAAACTGGAATGCCATTTTGTGTGTGAACATAGGGCTTTCGAACTGCATCATAAGCTGTGTTTACCTTCAGATCTTTCTGTAAAACATTCAGAGGAGAAATAGTTATTTGCCCTACAAAATAGACATCAGTGTACCTCCAACTTGATATGTACAGTTTTATTAGATGCATGAAAACATAGAAAAGTACTCTAAGATTCTTGTAATGTAAACTCTGGTAAAACATAAAGATAAATCACATTATTTGTTATGTAGATTGCTTTTCACTCTTTCATAGGCTTAATTATTTGTTAATGTTACCCATATTATATAATTCCTTTTGATGGCCTACATTATCTCAATAAAGACTTTATTAACTACAGTGGCCATCTTATAAATCTTGTTCTCATTACTCCTCATGGATTTACACTAAAACAAAAGACTTGCATTATGTAATTAGTCCTGATTGAAAATTGTGCAGATTTTACCACTATCATGTCCATGCTACTCTGAACAAGTTTGAAACCATACTCACTTAAATTACCTTGAGGTATTTCTTGACAGTGTCTTAAATCAGAGTTTAGGTTAAAAGCCATGGAAAATAGTTGTTTACTTATTTTGTGCACATTGGCTCACATTTTGATATGTTGGAGTTTCTAAAGAGTATTTTATTATTTCAGTACTCAGATAATAAAGAAAGCAAAAAGAGAGGAATGAAAATGACTTAGTATGAATTATTTAGACACTAGATTAGGAAAAAGTCATCTGAGTAAACATATATGACTTATGCAGCTGACAAGGAAAGTAATAATGTAGTAAATATAATACTATCTGCCAAAAATACAACAATATAAATTTGACAAGGTTTCATAGCAATGCATGCCACCTAAACCTAACAAGCCTTCATTAATTCATTTACATATAGGAATTTTAGAAATGGAACCCCAGAGTAATGCCTTGTACATGCAATGATAACACAGGTAATAAAGACCAAAATACACAAAACTATACAAGTTTGCAAAATATAAAAATTAATATAATTTTTAAAACAAGATATTTATATTTCATGAAAAGTAAGAGGAAAAGGTAGTATTAGATATAAATAAATAAAGACCAACATTTTTCTCTATTAGTGCATGGAAGAATGACTTTGAAGTCTTGCACCTTTTAACACACACACACACACACACACACACACACACACACACACTCATATATATATATATATATATATATATATATATATATATATATATTTAGTCACAGTTTTCCAGAGTTTTGACTCCTTTTAGTCACAGAAGTATCAGTATGAAATTTTGGACTTTTTACACATGTTGTTTATGCATAATATTTGATATTAGACAGTTTTCCAAAGTAGATACTTCAACTACTCTATATACATATTTCATGTTTGTACTTGTTATCCATATTTTGTGGTATCATTTTTAATGCAAATAGTTACATCCATTGCAGATTGAAAATTATATGTTTTCCATAATTGTTGTTCACCAAATATATTAATTTGATAATTTGTGTTATATCTGGGGTAAATAATGTGTGAATAGAAGAACAGCTTTAATTATTCCATTTTTAAGGTTTTAGTTTATCTATTAAATGTTTTAATTCCCTTATTTGTTTATATTTACTGCAAAATCATAAATATTTGTGGGGACAACATTTCATTTTTTTGGAGTCAACCAATGGCATAGCAACTGCCCAAGCAGGGGGAGGGGTAATGCCCAGTGGAGGCACGAGCTTCTGTCAAACAAGTTTTAATGGGGAGAGGGACCCATAATGAAGTTTAGCCATGAAGGTTGCGGTGGTGGGGGGGGGATTTTTTGCAATTCTTCTTGAGTAAAAAGACAATTCCAAGTGAATATCTTTTGTGAGGTCATACTGTTTTACCTCGACAGGAAATACTATTTTTGTGTTGGCTATATTTTTTTATATTTATTACCCATGAAAAACTAAATTAAATCCTCCATGATTATTTATGATTTTACTTTTTTGTTGTTTTCTTTCTCCAGAAACGTGTACTCTGAGGCAAGCCACTCAAGTGCTGGAAATCAATAACTGTGTGTCCTCCAGGTCTGTTACATACAACTACTGTTCTGGCCACTGTAAGGCAAGCCAGTCCATGCCTAATCTTATTCCGTTTGACAGTACTATAGTGTCATTGGAGATGGACACATCTTGTGAATGCTGCACTGGCACTGTGACCAGCTACAGGAATATAACGATGTACTGTGGAGACTTCAAGCAGTTATTTTAGACTTCCTGTCATCTCTCAGTTTGGATGTAATGGCTGTCTGTAGAGTAAGTTGTTTTATATTTTTTTTTTTGTTTTAGTAGCTCTACAGGTCATAAACCAGTAAAGCTGATGAAATAGTCTTTTGTCTGTGATCTGTCTGTTAGCATAAGTTTGTTATCACTACTCTTCCTAAACTATTTGGAGGATTGCCATGAAACTTTACACACACAATCATGCTATGGTCTAGGCGGTCCTAAATAAATTTCATGCTACTCAGAAATCCAGTATGGCCATCACAGCAGCCATCTTGAAAATTGTGAAATCTCTACTTCTTCTACATGAATGGTCATATCAAGATGATATTTTCACTAAAGGATTTATTGTGATGCATGGGTGGACTTAGCTGAAAATTGTGCTGATCTGATGTCCAATATGGCTTCTACAACAGCCATCTTGAAAATTGTATAATGGCTACATGGTCTGAGTGGAGAGTCTTATTAACATGGGGTTTTGAATGAAAGGCTTGTTATAATGTTTAATTAGTCTAAATGAAGACGGTACTAATCTGATATCTAATATCGTCGCCACAACAAGTAACTTGAAAATCTTGCTATCACTACTCCTCTTGAATGGATAGTCATATTAGATGGGGTTTTCTCTGAAAGACTTCAAATACATTCTAATCAGTCCCAAATAAAAATGATGCAGATCCAATGTCCATTAATGCTGGCACAGCAACCGTATTTAAAATCTTTGTCATCACTAGTCCTCCTGACAATTTTATATTGACATGTTCTTTTCACCATGAAATTTAATATGATTTTATGATGGTCCTAAATGAGAATGGTACCACTTGCACATCCAATATAGCTGTCACTGCTGCCATCTTGAAAATCTTGTGATCACTGATCCTATTTAATGAATGGTCATATTGACATGGTCTATTCAGAAAAAAGACTCCTTAGGATGTATAGTTTGTCTTGAATGAAACTAGTGTTGCACAGACATCTTGCATGACCTTCTTGGTAACACTGTTTCTTCAAAATGAATGATCATACCAGCATGGGATTATCACTGAAACACTTCTTATTAAGTCTAGTTGACCATAAATGAAAATCATACCATTCTGACCTTCAATATGACCGCCACAATGGTCATCAGGACAATGCTATTATCACTACTTCTAGATTGCTAGCCATATCAGCATTGTGATTTCGCAAGGAAGATTTCTTATGATGTCTAGATGGTTCGAAATGTAAATAATGTGTAATCTGATATCACTATGGCCACCATGGCAACTGTCTTGAAAATAGTGTTATTGTTACTCTATGAAATGGAAAGACATATTAACATGGGCTTTTCACCTGAAGAGTTATTGTGACTTCTTGTTGATTGTAAATGATAACAGTACTGATCTGATGTAAATTATGGCCACCCCAGTGACCATCCTGAAAATCTTTTTGTTCTACTCTCTAAAATGGAAAGTCAATTCGACACTGGATTTACATCAGAAGCATTCTTAAGGTGTCTATTTGGTTCTAAATGAAATAGATACAAATGGGTTTTCACCAAATGTCTTCTAATGAAGTCTACCTTATCCAAAATGAATATGGTGCCCATCTGCCATCCAATACATTCAACACAGCAGCTGATTTAAAAATTTTGTTATTGCTGAAAAATATCATAGATAGTTTCAACACTGGAAAATTAAAAGAAAGAAATGCATTTCTCCAAATGAGCTCAGATAATTCCATAAAGTTTCATATTATTTCTGATCTTTAAGAATTTGTTACATTTTCAGATTTTATAAATTTAGAATTGAGTTTTATTATCTTGAATTATCAGAATAAAGTTTAAATTAATTTGTGACAATTTCCATGAATTAAAATAAAAAAGTATTCTTTATACGTAAGAGAAATAAATGAAATTTTCATACCAGTCAGCTGTACAGGGATTGTTTCTGGTTCCTTTCTGTCAGTTATATGCACGACAGTGTATGAAGCAGAATAAAAAAATTGATACGTCCTGAGAAGGATGGTATAACCAGTAATGATAGTTGGAATTGTGAAAAGCAGCGGTTAGCTTGCCAGACTCAAAACCAGACTGGTCCAGGTTAACTGGCATGGCATATATTGCCTAAACCAGATTATTCTAGGTTGACAGGTGAACACTACCTCAACCAGGATGGTCCAGATTGACTGGTAAATGCTGCCTAAACCAAGTTGATCCATGTCACCTGGTGAATGCTGCCTACACCATGCTGGTCCAGGTTGATGGGTGAATACTGCCTAAACCAGACTGGTTCAGGTTGATGTGTGATTACTGCCTAAACCAGACTGGTTTAGGTTGATGGGGGAAACTGCCTAAACCAGACTGTTCCAGGTTGACAGGCCGTTACAGTGTAAACCACGCATGTCCAAGTTGACTCATCAATACTGAGTAAACCAGGCTTGTCCATGTTGACCGTTGGTTACTGCCTAAACCAGGCTGGTTCAGATTGATAGGAGAATATTGCCTAAACCAGGCTGGTCCAGGTTGACAAGCAAATACTGCCTAAATTACACTGTGAGTGCTTGGGTTAGACAATTTACATTCAGTTGCCACAGTACAATATGACCCTTTATATCTTCCTCTACCAAAAAACACCAATCAGTCAAGGTGACATCCTAAAATAAGTTTTGTTTCTGTTCCTTTGTGAACCATATTTGTTACAACAAGGTAACAAATCCAATATGGAAAAGTCATTTATTTCATGAGATGAATACAGAGGTTATCGACCATCCCACTTGTTTCTAAAAATTCATCAGAACTCACAAAGGAGACACTGCATAATAATAAATCTTCCCAGGCAAAATGTGATACTCAGGACAATGCAAAATTGTCATATGGGTAATTTCATCAGAAATATGTTATATGATCTTATTATTATTCTCAAGATACCAAAACTATCAGATCCTAAATAAATATATTGAAAAATACTGTTTTCATGTACTTATTTGTTGTTTTTTCTTTCAGCTCAAGGTTAGAGTCAAGTCCCAGGATCAAATGAACCTGACCATGTACTCCAACTGATTATGGATAACTATTGCTTTTATTTGGACTTTATTTATTAATATTTTAGTTTCAGATGTAGATATGCAAGTTGAAAAATGTTTTAAAAAAAAGAATTCACAAAATAAAATCTGCAAACAAAATTGTGTTTATATGAATTTTTTATATTTGTTTTTGTTTTAAAAGGACTTATTTAACTATCTCTATACAGCTGTTATTTCACATATTAATCAGTCTATTAGCCTGTTGTTAAGGGAATCATTTCATCTGTCTCCTGATTAAGTATCTAATTCTTTGTCTATCTTTCCTCCAGTTAGTAATTAGAGACCTATGTTTGAAAATAAGATGATACCAGTCTGATTCCTTAGTAATTGTCAGCATATGGAAATCTTCCTCATTTTTTTGGTGGATTGATCAGATATTTGAGTGCTTTGACCTAGTGACATCTATTCGATTTCATGAGTTTCCTCCCTTAGTATGTAATGCCAACTAACCAATAGCATGTAACAGTGGTGCATTATGCATTGGCCGAAAATGATGGAGGCAATTGACTTTAGAAAGATAATTTGTTAGTTTAACATCGAAAGTATGACTACGTGCCAAAGAGAATCCAATACAGATGTGTATTTGAGAGAAATTTTGTATTGGTGCAAACAACGGATCAGCAGTTGAAAATTCCTTATTTGATTCCATTCCAGTGGTGTTCTCTTCTTGTCTTGGTCATGTAGGAGTAGTGTTCAAATTTGAGCAACTTGAGTTTGACTGTATGTGATGGCTTGCTACCACATCCTATAAAATTCACAGACCTGAAGCACTGAAATATCTTATTGGTCTGCCAAGGTATGAAGAGGATAATGTAATGGAACCTTGACTAGTGAAAATGTCCTGCGTGAGAGCACACAATAAAAGCCAACTTAATTGATGTATTTAAATGTTTACATTGAAGAATTTCATACGTTTTAAGTCATTTGTTGATTGAGACATTTTATCTCCAGTTCTTGCATTGATTTTTCTTATGTTCTTCTTGTTATTGTGACTTATCCTGTAAAGCAATGCCTCAGTCATGTGATCCTATTATTAGTACTGGTCTCAAGGTAAATATCAACTACTTCTTTTTGTTTCCACATATTTTGTGTTCGTAAATTTAGTTTCCATGATATAATATGTCACTTGTTGTTGGTATGTGTGGGCACAAGAATACCCCAATGAAACAACCACTCCACCTGAATATATGGGATTTTAGAACCACTGCTACGTGGGAGAGCATCTTCTCCCCCCTCCCCCCTTTGACATATTAGATGTTTCTCCACTGGTTTCAAGGTATTGCATAAGCAACAGGATGATGATGCCTTTTCTATCTGGTCGACTCAAATAACGACTTTCCAGGAGAGCCTTTTGCAGTGAGTCATTCCCTTTTGTTAGCGTCCCCTGCCCCTTCCATCTTCTTGCATGCGTTGGAGGAGAGTTTTCAGCTGTTTTTCTGTCATTTGTAAATTGTTTTTTTTTCTGTGCATATATTTGATAGTAGTTCCAAAGGCTCATGTTTCCTAAAATCAAAATATCCTCAACGTAAAATATGTCAATGAATATTTAAAAGAAATCTTAAGATCGTCAGTGTTTAACACCGATCAAGTAACACTAGCATCTACATTTCTGCAGTGTCACAAAGAATCGGTGATTTTAGGTGCATATTATTCTCCGAGCATGCATTTCTTGTAGTACTGATATCTACAGTCGTGGCTACAACAGCATAACTGCCAAATATTATTTTTAAACAAGATAGAATTGTCAAGGCCGTAAGGCTCTAAAATGCGCATCACCTAAATAACTCTCTATGGCCTTTCCAACCTAGATCCACCCACCCGACCCCTATATATGTTCCAATAATGCATTTTAAAATGCAAGTGTGACAGGAAATTCAGTATATTAAGAATGTTCAAACGTTATGTAAACAAACCGTAAAACACAATTAAAAACACCTTTCATTCAAATAAAGCTTCTCTGACACAATTAAATCACAATCACAACAAAACAATTGCGCAATCTTTCTTTCTCACCCTACCCTTTTTCGCAACTCATGTATAATGACCGAAAATACAAACAGCAGTTCAAATATCTTACATACAACATTATGATTGCTGCATAATTGACCAGTTTTACAATTCAATTTACAAGTAAACAGATGGTTAAAACTGGTAATATTACTTGCATCAAACAATATCTATCTTGAAGTCAAAATATCCTCAGCGCCTGGATTAAAGAGGAAACTATTTTAGTACAAGATCAGTTATGTGAAAATAAGATGTTTAAAAATATCTCTTAAGATCGTCAGTGTTTAAAATTGGTCAAGTAATTGTAGAATCTCCTTTCTCAGCAGAGAATATTTTAATTTTTAAATCGAATAAATTCTGTGTCAAAGAGAATCGTTGATTTAATGTATAGCTCTATTATCCGAGTATATATTTAATGTCGTGCTATTGATAATTATAGCCTTAACTATCCATCTTTCCATTCTTAGTTATCACGTCGTAACTAGAAAAATAGTTTTCTTAAAATGAGATAGAAATAGCAAAACTCTAAATCTCCAAAACCTTGCATTGCATTAATGTCTGTGGCTATCCCAACCCAATCCCACCCACACCACTCTTTCTATGCTACAGTAATGCCTTTTAAAAAGTAAGTATGAGAGGAAAGATGGTATATTTTTGAAAATTATGTTAACTTAAAGTAAACATACAGTGCAAAGCCATTGGAAAACATAAGCAAAAGACATTTTATTTACTTTAATCGTCTCTGACACAATTAAATCACAATCACAACTATGTATTGGCGGAATTTCTTAGTCTTACCGTATTCCTAATCACACATAATAGTTGAAAATGACAGTTCAAACAATCATATCAGTATTTATATGGGTAAATAGTCGCACCTGCAACATTGTGCAATTGATTCAAGTTGTTGGATTACTATGAGCTAGAAAATTCAATATCACTATGATGATCAAAGTCGGCATATTCGAAAATTATTTAAACTTAATGCAAAGAAATGGTAAAACATTATCGAACGAAATTTCATTCAAGAAACGCATCCCTGACATAATTATATCTCAATCGCTACTGTATAGCTGCACGTTCTCTTAGTATCATGGGACCCTTTGCACCAATGTAGACATAATGGCAGAAAATGACATACTACACAGTGACAATTTAAACAAGCACCGTGTAGTTCTTTCACTGACCTATTTGAAACTAATACAACGAAAATGCTCGTAGCGACATATCTAGAAATAACTGATTTAATACTATGTATCTATTGCGAACGCAGTAAAACAGTTATTTCCAGCTGGGTAAACATCGGCCTTTTCCCCTTATAAGTGAAAATAATCTCAATTAATATTGTCAGTGTCTAACAACGATCAAGCAAACCCAGAATTTGCTTTTCAGCAGATAATTTATTTAATGTTGACATAATAAATGTTATAATTTTAATGTCAAAATGAGTCGGCGATTTATGATATAGAACTTTTCTTCGAGTATGTAATTTCATTTAGTACCAATAACACCTCACCTATCCATAATTCCAGTCGTGGCTATCACATCGTAAGCTGCAATTTATTTTTCTATGCAAGATACAAATAAAGAAATGGCAAACCCGAAAACTCCAAAGATGCATTGCATAAATAAGTACTAATGGTATTGTCAACCCAATTGAAACAAACCAACAAATCTGTTCATGTAATACATTTGAAAAAACAAGTATGGAGTATGACAAGAAAGTCGGGATATTCGATAGCTGTTTAACCGTACTGTAAACAAACGGTAAACCACTTTCAAAAAACATTCATTCGCATAAAACATCTGTAACACAATTAAATTAATAACTGTACAGTTGCGGAACTTCTCAATCTCACTATACACCTCACCGCAAATAAAGTACCGCATAGTGACACTTTAAACAACCACTCAGTTCACTCAATACTTCTTTACCTGACATGGATTTGGGTAATACAACGAAAAATCCGGTGGCAACACAGCTGGATATAAATGATTTAATGACATTGTTATTACCAACCCATTAAATAATATTTTTTTACAGCAGAGGTCGCCACCGTTTCTTTATTAGTTTGAGTGAAAATAATGTCAATTGAAGATGTACTGAGCTATTGTTTAAAGGGTCACTATGCAATGCTGCTATTTTCGTACATTATGTGTGAATTGGAGTAGGTGGGTATGGTGACAGATTGCAAAATCGTATGGTTGTGATTTTTGATTGCTTGTGTTTTGTGTGAGCGAGTGTGCGTGTGATGCTTGGTTGAATAAAAGTTGGATCGACTGTATGTTACTTTTACTTTACAGTAAATTTCAACATCTTTTAATGGATTTTCAGGACACTGAGGACACTTGTATATTCAGAATGCATTATTGGAACATATAACGGAGTCGCGTAGGAGGAATTAGGACGGAAATACAATAAATCCTATTTGTGCAATTTAGATTTTGGAGAGGAATGTTTGTGCAGAATCAGAATTAGCAATCATATATGCAATGAAATGGAGTAAGATTGCTTTAAAACATCTAACACCTGTTTAACTTCAGAAAGATATTTCCTATACAGTATAACCCTAAGTGATAAGATCATTAAAATAATTTGGAAACCTTACAGATACTATTTGTTTTATGTTTTGGTGTTATATGAATATATTTATTCACACATTTTGCATCATTTCTGTGTTTATATAGTTAAATTGTCGCTCCTGCAATATTGTGGAATTGATTCACGTTATTTGATAACTTTAAACTAGAAAATTCAGTATCATATGATGATAAAATGCTCCATTTGGCAGAAGTGTAACATTGATATATTTCAGCTGGTTTCTTTATCATTCTTGTTTCATTGTACATATATCTAGCTGTAGTTCCATATAGATAGGCTACATATTTCACCAAAGATCAATATCCATTCCAGTGAACTGACAGTTAGACACTAGTCGCACGTCTCTGAAAATTCTCAGAACTTTATCAGAAGTTTTGTGATTTACTCTTGTATTGTCACACTTTATGCCTTAGTTCCAACTGGTCACATAACACCATCACATTCCTGCATATTTGACGAGTTATACATTTGAAGGTGTATGTGTGATTTGGATTTTAACGTACCTTTAACAATTGTTCAGGCATATCTCTACGATTTTTGCAGTGTAGCAGGTTATAGTGATGTCTAGCACTGGGATATGATGCCGCAGACATGTAGCATCATGTCTCACCCAGTCAGATTATCCTGGCTGACCAGTCCTAACACTAACTTGTTAACGCTGCGCGCTTAGTGAGACAGATGTTAGCATTAATTTTTATAAGTTTTTGGTATGTCTTGGCTGTGGTTTGAAACCGCGACCTCCCACATCTGAGGCGGACACTCTAACAACTTAGGCCTCCGGAGCGGTCACACTTCAAGTTTTAGGCAAACAGAAGGTTAAAGTGTGTGGTTTGGATTTTTAACCTAGCTTTAACAATTGTTGAATAATATCGCTACCATGTCTGCAGTGTGGCAGTTTATTGTGATATCTAGCACTGGGACATTATAACCTACCCAATCACATTGTCCTGACACCAGGCGTACCAGTCATAACACAAACATCTTAATGCTGAGAGCCTAGAGAGGCAGACAAATAGCAGGTTAAATCTGATAATATTGCTTTAGGTCAAGTAATATCAAGCAGGCACTCAAAATATCATCAACTCGTGACTAAATAAAAAGAAAAATATTTTTAAGGTCCAAGATGAGATATGGTAAAGAAAATGAAATCCGTCTTTTAAGATCGCCAATTTTTTTTTATTTTTTTTTTTTTTATTTTTTTTTATAAAAGCGATCAACAAAACTTAATGTCTTCATTTGAGCAGAGAATTATTTGTGTATAGTGTATATATGACTTTACCTGACATTATGGTCTATGGGAATTGAATTAGAGTTGTATTAATCAGTAGTTGTTACTAGACAAGCAATGTGTGTAGTGAAATGTGTGCATATACTATGTTACCTATGGCATGTAAAAGTATGAATCCAGGGAGTCACTGTGTCAATAAAAGTACATTTTTGTTTAAGAATTAGGGCATATAACCAAGAATATTTTAGTGTTTATTTCTCAAATGTTTCTCCCAAAGCTGATAATGTTTTAAGCAGCAGGTGTTCATCTTCAATAATGGAAGGATTGTTAAACAAAATTTGCATGTTCATTGCAAGCAGCCATTTGTGCAGAAGAAATTACTGAAAAAGTTAAGTATCTAACTTTTCATATGTGCCATTTTTTATTGGCATTTGGCTTTTATTGCCTCCTCTTGTCAAACTCTTCCATCTTCTTATCACAGTGTCTCTGCCACCCATTTTCTTCATTGTTGTTTTTCAACCTCTTATGGAAAATATTGTCTGATTGAGTCAGCCTACTTTATTGATATGCCCCACCACAAATATAGAAGGATGATATAATCTTTCCTTGTCCACCTGTCCTTCTATCTGCTACACTTCAGTTAAGGTTTGCAGTTTGATGAGATTCTCAGGTATCGTAAGATACATAGTGATGGAATTCGTGTATACATAACACTAGACCAACAAAGGTAAATTCTTGTGACCCAAATGTTGCAGTAACTTTTCTATTAGGTCAGATCCTGAGGCATTGCAAGCTATGTAGTCATGCAAATATGTATGCATAACACCGGACCACTACGTATACATTCCAGAGACCTAACGATTCAGTGACTTTTATTCAGGTTTTATATTTATTTCAGTTTCTATATTAGTATTCGCAATTGAGGCAAGCAGCTTTGTTTGTAACTAATTCTTGGTGAGTATAATGCCCCCATCCGATAATTAGGAAAGTTTGATTTGTATTCATGCTTCAGTAACTGCAGTTATTTCTGTTTTAGGTTTCTCATACACACATTTGACTGAAAGGTTGAAAAGCCTGTGATGCAATTATGTTCAATGAAATGCCTCTAGCTCAAGTATGATTTTTTTTTACTTATTTAAATTGCAGTATGGTGAAGAACTGGAATATGGTCAAGACATGTGCCATCCCAAATGTGTTCCATCTACAGGTTTGTCTTCATATTATTTTTAGTACTTTGTAAGTTATGCCTTAATTGCTGGATTGATTAGGTGTAATAATGTTACTATAATCTCATTAATTAGCATATGCCCTTACATTTGAATGTTAGGTTATGAATTAGGATTTAATTGCATGTCAGCACAATACTGGCTATATGCTAATGATTAACATCTTGTTACTGAAGAATGGATTATTGTACTCACTTTTTTCTTCATAATAATGTCTAATTGGTTCTAAATGAAACTTGTACCAGTCCACTTTTCAACATGCCTGTAATGACAGTAATATTGCAATTCTTTTTACTTCTGCTCCTTTAAAAATGTATCAGTATAGACATGGATATTACCAAATATGGCATTCTATTGGTCCTAAATGAGAAAGGTGCTGATTTGACATAAAGTATGGCATGGCAGCCATCAAACAAATGTTGCCATCACTACTTTTCCTCAAGGATGGTCAGCATAGTATATTCACTGCAAGACTTCTCATGATGTATAGTTTGTGATTAATTAAAATGGTGATGATTATTGTGTCTACTGTGATTGAGCTTTTGAAAATATTGTTATTGCTACTTCTCCAGAGTAGTTTGTCATGGCGACATAGGGTTTTCAATAACAACCTTCTTATAGTATGTAGTTGGTCCTAAATTAAAATATTGTTGATCAAAAATTCATGGATGGATTGCATTGTAGACATCCATAAAATATTGATATCGCTACTTTCCTTGAACAGATAGTCTTATAGACATGTGGTTTTCTCTCAAAGATTTTATACAATGGTCCCTCTTTTGAATTCCCAAGCCTGACCAGCAACTACCTGGTATTTATGGGCAGAATCCTTTGGCACTGGCGAGCCTGTGGGCAAAGTACCTTGCTAGGATGATCACTGCTCTAACCTGGTCAGAAGAATAGCGTAAACAGGTCAATTTACCCATCGTAAGCAGCCACATATTGGGGTCTACTAATGGAAATTTCATGAATATTTTTGATTTTAAATTCAACACATCAACCTTTATTTTAACATGCAAGTAAATTAACTAACTTTAATGCATACAAAGTGGTAAATAAGCTGACATTCAATATTTATTGGCTGTTTTGTAAGTGTCAGATTTTGTCACTTCGATATTTGGTCATTGTTATTACCACCAGTAATTATCATGGTGACACAAGCTTACAGCTGAGAAGCATAGTATTGTTCATTTCAAGTAATTGTGATGTCTGAACACCATAAAGTAAAATAGGTATGTTAAAATGTAAAGTCTTCTTTGATTACCACATACATATGAGAGTCTAGCAGGCTATTATTGATTGCTCTTGCTACAAGATCACTTAATTCATAAACGCTCTGAGGATTTTGTGTAATAGATAGATGGATGTCAGACTTTTCCATAATAGCATCAAATTAATTTCAAAGTGGTTTGGTTGGTAATGAAGAAATAAGTTGCTGCAAAAACTTCAAATTGTTATCAGACATTATAGATTAAGAAGGAAAAGTAAAAGCAATTGGACTAGATGAAAAGAGGGCGAATCCTATGGTCATTGCTGAGAAAATTTGTACCATGATTTGGTTGACAATGTTTATAAATAACCCAGTGAATGATGTTTATTGTGAATTATTTTAAATAACAGTAATACAAGTTTAATCGCCTAAATTTATATGATTTTTAAATGAAATTAAAAAGTTAGTTACACCTTTCATACTGTATATATTATTCTTACTCAGTTCTTTCTTAAATTATCACCCTTTTTCCTGCTGTAGAAGCAGAGGCCTTATATGAGAGTGACACCTCTATGATATCTGGCTGGTTCTCCTGAATAATTTTTCATATTGACATCACTTTTCACATACAACACATGTATCATTATGCATCTTGTTCTGAATGTAAATGGTACATATCATCAACACATCAATGTATTTGTAAAGGAGTTTGAAAATCAGATCGAGTTCAACTTGGAATCTAGTCAAAGGTAATCCCTTGGATTTTTATACTATATTAAACTTGTGAACACAGTTACTTATACAAATGAATGTATTTGTATCCAACCCAATTTGATGACACATCTGAAGGATATCTTGAATGGTGTTTTGAGTCCAATAGCTTGGGAGATTTTAGAGAATCTGTTTTGAAAAAAAATAGCAATTAAAATTTAGCCAATCTTTGTATATGGGTGTATATTGACATGCAGTTAAGTTAATAGATCTTCAGTTGATGAGATCAGATTCAAAGTCAATGGCCAAGACAACAATTTTTACCATAATCACATTTATTTAGGAAGCCTGTTAATTCAAACATGTAAGATAATATTTTTGTTACCAAATTTGACATGTATGAGTTTCTCAGGAATATTATATCATTCATTATCTAGCAGTAAAGAGAAGAGGGCAGAAGAATTAAAAATGCCATGGATTCCTTGAAATTCTTTTCAGGCAGAAGAACATCAGTCACATCAAGATTCTCTTATTTTATGTGTATAAGAATTTGCAACATGTACTGTTATACATCTACTCTGCAAATGTTATGAATTATCACAAAATAAGGCCATTATGCCAGATATAACCATACCAAATAATATGAACAATAATTGATGCATTCATAAATCAATTATGCATAAAGCTATATGGCTTCAGATGTGTATAAAGTTATCTGGTTTCAAAGCAAATTTCATTGAGATTTTAAAAAGACAACTTGGAGTAGTAAGTAGATACATGCACTCACTGCTTACAGACACCCAACTAAATCAGTACACAAATACATTTACTTACTGCTTACAGAATCTAGGGCCTTGTATCAACATCACTGCAAATATAACTGCTGACAGGCTTGATGTGTCCCACTATATCAAGGAAGTGATCAATGTATCACAACAAGTAATTGGCATATGTAGTTAGTCAGTCATTAAAATGTTGCCAATCTTTAAAATTGGTTTGCTTTGGCAGTCATCTTGGATATTGTTTTATGCCACTTTGCTTGAGCAGATGGTTGTATCAGCATAGGCTTAAAACACCATAATATTAGCAGATCCTGAATGAAAATAATAATGATTAATAATATGGTAACTAGTGTGACCATCTTATGGTCTGTGTAAGTATATATATATATATATATATATATATATATATATATATATATATATATATATATATATATATAATCATATTCCCTACAATGAAAGAACATGACTATGTACAACTTGAGTCACAATTTGGGGGTTACTGTAAGTATATATAATCATAATCCATACAATAAAGAACATGACTGTGTACAAGCCTATATTGTTTGTAATAATGCAAAATGTTGGCACATATCAATATCTTGCAAGTTATGTCCTATTAATCCTGTACAATCTAGCATTATCTAAACCCTCCAACCAACCTGTATATGTTACTGAGAATTTTGCACCTTTCATGTATTGTAATCAGCTGGAGACAAATTAGGCTGTTAATTACCTTGTGTAATCATGCCAGAGGGCTGAAAATGCACATAAAATCAAGATAACCATGGTATCTTTTGTGTAGGTGATATTAAACTGGAATGCCATTTTGTGTGTGAACAGAGGGCTTTCGAACTGCATCATAAGCTGTGTTTACCTTCAGATCTTTCTGTAAAACATTCAGAGGAGAAATAGTTATTTGCCCTACAAAATAGACATCAGTGTACCTCCAACTTGATATGTACAGTTTTATTAGATGCATGAAAACATAGAAAAGTACTCTAAGATTCTTGTAATGTAAACTCTGGTAAAACATAAAGATAAATCACATTATTTGTTATGTAGATTGCTTTTCACTCTTTCATAGGCTTAATTATTTGTTAATGTTACCCATATTATATAATTCCTTTTGATGGCCTACATTATCTCAATAAAGACTTTATTAACTACAGTGGCCATCTTATAAATCTTGTTCTCATTACTCCTCATGGATTTACACTAAAACAAAAGACTTGCATTATGTAATTAGTCCTGAATGAAAATTGTGCAGATTTTACCTCTATCATGTCCATGCTACTCTGAACAAGTTTGAAACCATACTCACTTAAATTACCTTGAGGTATTTCTTGACAGTGTCTTAAATCAGAGTTTAGGTTAAAAGCCATGGAAAATAGTTGTTTACTTATTTTGTGCACATTGGCTCACGTTTTGATATGTTGGATTTTCTAAAGAGTATTTTATTATTTCAGTACTCAGATAATAAAGAAAGCAAAAAGAGAGGAATGAAAATGACTTAGTATGAATTATTTAGACACTAGATTAGGAAAAAGTCATCTGAGTAAACATATATGACTTATGCAGCTGACAAGGAAAGTAATAATGTAGTAAATATAATACTATCTGCCAAAAATACAACAATATAAATTTGACAAGGTTTCATAGCAATGCATGCCACCTAAACCTAACAAGCCTTCATTAATTCATTTACATATAGGAATTTTAGAAATGGAACCCCAGAGTAATGCCTTGTACATGCAATGATAACACAGGTAATAAAGACCAAAATACACAAAACTATACAAGTTTGCAAAATATAAAAATTAATATAATTTTTAAAACAAGATATTTATATTTCATGAAAAGTAAGAGGAAAAGGTAGTATTAGATATAAATAAATAAAGACCAACATTTTTCTCTATTAGTGCATGGAAGAATGACTTTGAAGTCTTGCACCTTTTAACACACACACACACACACACACACACACACACACACACACTCATATATATATATATATATATATATATATATATATATATATATATTTAGTCACAGTTTTCCAGAGTTTTGACTCCTTTTAGTCACAGAAGTATCAGTATGAAATTTTGGACTTTTTACACATGTTGTTTATGCATAATATTTGATATTAGACAGTTTTCCAAAGTAGATACTTCAACTACTCTATATACATATTTCATGTTTGTACTTGTTATCCATATTTTGTGGTATCATTTTTAATGCAAGTAGTTACATCCATTGCAGATTGAAAATTATATGTTTTCCATAATTATTGTTCACCAAATATATTAATTTGATAATTTGTGTTATATCTGGGGTAAATAATGTGTGAATAGAAGAACAGCTTTAATTATTCCATTTTTAAGGTTTTAGTTTATCTATTAAATGTTTTAATTCCCTTATTTGTTTATATTTACTGCAAAATCATAAATATTTGTGGGGACAACATTTCATTTTTTTGGAGTCAACCAATGGCATAGCAACTGCCCAAGCAGGGGGAGGGGTAATGCCCAGTGGAGGCTCAAGCTTCTGTCAAACAAGTTCTAATGGGGAGATGGACCCATAATGAAGTTTAGCCATGAAGGTTGTGGTGGGGGGGATTTTTTGCAATTCTTCTTGAGTTAAAAGACAATTCCAAGTGAATATCTTTTGTGAGGTCATACTGTTTTACCTCGACAGGAAATACTATTTTTGTGTTGGCTATATTTTTTTATATTTATTACCCATGAAAAACTAAATTAAATCCTCCATGATTATTTATGATTTTACTTTTTTGTTGTTTTCTTTCTCCAGAAACGTGTACTCTGAGGCAAGCCACTCAAGTGCTGGAAATCAATAACTGTGTGTCCTCCAGGTCTGTTACATACAACTACTGTTCTGGCCACTGTAAGGCAAGCCAGTCCATGCCTAATCTTATTCCATTTGACAGTACTATAGTGTCATTGGAGATGGACACATCTTGTGAATGCTGCACTGGCACTGTGACCAGCTACAGGAATATAACGATGTACTGTGGAGACTTCAAGCAGTTATTTTAGACTTCCTGTCATCTCTCAGTTTGGATGTAATGGCTGTCTGTAGAGTAAGTTGTTTTATATTTTTTTTTTTGTTTTAGTAGCTCTACAGGTCATAGACCAGTAAAGCTGATGAAATAGTCTTTTGTCTGTGATCTGTCTGTTAGCATAAGTTTGTTATCACTACTCTTCCTAAACTATTTGGAGGATTGCCATGAAACTTTACACACACAATCATGCCATGGTCTAGGCGGTCCTAAATAAATTTCATGCTACTCAGAAATCCAGTATGGCCATCACAGCAGCCATCTTGAAAATTGTGAAATCTCTACTTCTTCTACATGAATGGTCATATCAAGATGATATTTTCACTAAAGGATTTATTGTGATGCATGGGTGGACTTAGCTGAAAATTGTGCTGATCTGATGTCCAATATGGCTTCTACAACAGCCATCTTGAAAATTGTATAATGGCTACATGGTCTGAGTGGAGAGTCTTATTAACATGGGGTTTTGAATGAAAGGCTTGTTATAATGTTTAATTAGTCTAAATGAAGACGGTACTAATCTGATATCTAATATCGTCGCCACAACAAGCAACTTGAAAATCTTGCTATCACTACTCCTCTTGAATGGATAGTCATATTAGATGGGGTTTTCTCTGAAAGACTTCAAATACATTCTAATCAGTCCCAAATAAAAATGATGCAGATCCAATGTCCATTAATGCTGGCACAGCAACCGTATTTAAAATCTTTGTCATCACTAGTCCTCCTGACAATTTTATATTGACATGTTCTTTTCACCATGAAATTTAATATGATTTTATGTTGGTCCTAAATGAGAATGGTACCACTTGCACATCCAATATAGCTGTCACTGCTGCCATCTTGAAAATCTTGTTATCACTGATCCTATTTAATGAATGGTCATATTGACATGGTCTATTAAAAAAAAAAGACTCCTTAGGATGTATAGTTTGTCTTGAATGAAACTAGTGTTGCACAGACATCTTGCATGACCTTCTTGGTAACACTGTTTCTTCAAAATGAATGATCATACCAGCATGGGATTATCACTGAAACACTTCTTATTAAGTCTAGTTGACCATAAATGAAAATCATACCATTCTGACCTTCAATATGACCGCCACAATGGTCATCAGGACAATGCTATTATCACTACTTCTAGATTGCTAGCCATATCAGCATTGTGATTTCGCAAGGAAGATTTCTTATGATGTCTAGATGGTTCGAAATGTAAATAATGTGTAATCTGATATCACTATGGCCACCATGGCAACTGTCTTGAAAATAGTGTTATTGTTACTCTATGAAATGGAAAGACATATTAACATGGGCTTTTCACCTGAAGAGTTATTGTGACTTCTTGTTGATTGTAAATGATAACAGTACTGATCTGATGTAAATTATGGCCACCCCAGTGACCATCCTGAAAATCTTTTTGTTCTACTCTCTAAAATGGAAAGTCAATTCGACACTGGATTTACATCAGAAGCATTCTTAAGGTGTCTATTTGGTTCTAAATGAAATAGATACAAATGGGTTTTCACCAAATGTCTTCTAATGAAGTCTACCTTATCCAAAATGAATATGGTGCCCATCAGCCATCCAATACATTCAACACAGCAGCTGATTTAAAAATTTTGTTATTGCTGAAAAATATCATAGATAGTTTCAACACTGGAAAATTAAAAGAAAGAAATGCATTTCTCCAAATGAGCTCAGATAATTCCATAAAGTTTCATATTATTTCTGATCTTTAAGAATTTGTTACATTTTCAGATTTTATAAATTTAGAATTGAGTTTTATTATCTTGAATTATCAGAATAAAGTTTTAATTAATTTGTGACAATTTCCATGAATTAAAATAAAAAAGTATTCTTTATACGTAAGAGAAATAAATGAAATTTTCATACCAGTCAGCTGTACAGGGATTGTTTCTGGTTCCTTTCTGTCAGTTATATGCACGACAGTGTATAAAGCAGAATAAAAAAATTGATACGTCCTGAGAAGGATGGTATAACCAGTAATGATAGTTGGAATTGTGAAAAGCAGCGGTTAGCTTGCCAGACTCAAAACCAGGCTGGTCCAGGTTAACTGGCATGGCATATATTGCCTAAACCAGATTATTCTAGGTTGACAGGTGAACACTACCTCAACCAGGATGGTCCAGATTGACTGGTAAATGCTGCCTAAACCAAGTTGATCCATGTCACCTGGTGAATGCTGCCTACACCATGCTGGTCCAGGTTGATGGGTGAATACTGCCTAAACCAGACTGGTTCAGGTTGATGTGTGATTACTGCCTAAACCAGACTGGTTTAGGTTGATGGGGGAAACTGCCTAAACCAGACTGTTCCAGGTTGACAGGCCGTTACAGTGTAAACCACGCATGTCCAAGTTGACTCATCAATACTGAGTAAACCAGGCTTGTCCATGTTGACCGTTGGTTACTGCCTAAACCAGGCTGGTTCAGATTGATAGGAGAATATTGCCTAAACCAGGCTGGTCCAGGTTGACAAGCAAATACTGCCTAAATTACACTGTGAGTGCTTGGGTTAGACAATTTACATTCAGTTGCCACAGTACAATATGACCCTTTATATCTTCCTCTACCAAAAAACACCAATCAGTCAAGGTGACATCCTAAAATAAGTTTTGTTTCTGTTCCTTTGTGAACCATATTTGTTACAACAAGGTAACAAATCCAATATGGAAAAGTCATTTATTTCATGAGATGAATACAGAGGTTATCGACCATCCCACTTGTTTCTAAAAATTCATCAGAACTCACAAAGGAGACACTGCATAATAATAAATCTTCCCAGGCAAAATGTGATACTCAGGACAATGCAAAATTGTCATATGGGTAATTTCATCAGAAATATGTTATATGATCTTATTATTATTCTCAAGATACCAAAACTATCAGATCCTAAATAAATATATTGAAAAATACTGTTTTCATGTACTTATTTGTTGTTTTTTCTTTCAGCTCAAGGTTAGAGTCAAGTCCCAGGATCAAATGAACCTGACCATGTACTCCAACTGATTATGGATAACTATTGCTTTTATTTGGACTTTATTTATTAATATTTTAGTTTCAGATGTAGATATGCAAGTTGAAAAATGTTTAAAAAAAAAGAATTCACAAAATAAAATCTGCAAACAAAATTGTGTTTATATGAATTTTTTATATTTGTTTTTGTTTTAAAAGGACTTATTTAACTATCTCTATACAGCTGTTATTTCACATATTAGCCTGTTGTTAAGGGAATCATTTCATCTGTCTCCTGATTAAGTATCTAATTCTTTGTCTATCTTTCCTCCAGTTAGTAATTAGAGACCTTTGTTTGAAAATAAGATGATACCAGTCTGATTCCTTAGTAATTGTCAGCATATGGAAATCTTCCTCATTTTTTTGGTGGATTGATCAGATATTTGAGTGCTTTGACCTAGTGACATCTATTCGATTTCATGAGTTTCCTCCCTTAGTATGTAATGCCAACTAACCAATAGCATGTAACAGTGGTGCATTATACATTGGCCGAAAATGATGGAGGCAATTGACTTTAGAAAGATAATTTGTTAGTTTAACATCGAAAGTATGACTACGTGCCAAAGAGAATCCAATACAGATGTGTATTTGAGAGAAATTTTGTATTGGTGCAAACAACGGATCAGCAGTTGAAAATTCCTTATTTGATTCCATTCCAGTGGTGTTCTCTTCTTGTCTTGGTCATGTAGGAGTAGTGTTCAAATTTGAGCAACTTGAGTTTGACTGTATGTGATGGCTTGCTACCACATCCAATAAAATTCACAGACCTGAAGCACTGAAATATCTTATTGGTCTGCCAAGGTATGAAGAGGATAATGTAATGGAACCTTGACTAGTGAAAATGTCCTGTGTGAGAGCACACAATAAAAGCCAACTTAATTGATGTATTTAAATGTTCACATTGAAGAATTTCATACGTTTTAAGTCATTTGTTGATTGAGACATTTTATCTCCAGTTCTTGCATTGATTTTTCTTATGTTCTTCTTGTTATTGTGACTTATCCTGTAAAGCAATGCCTCAGTCATGTGATCCTATTATTAGTACTGGTCTCAAGGTAAATATCAACTACTTCTTTTTGTTTCCACATATTTTGTGTTCGTAAATTTAGTTTCCATGATATAATATGTCACTTGTTGTTGGTATGTGTGGGCACAAGAAGACCCCAATGAAACAACCACTCCACCTGAATATATGGGATTTTAGAACCACTGCTACGTGGGAGAGCATCTTCTCCCCCCCCCCCCCTTTGACATATTAGATGTTTCTCCACTGGTTTCAAGGTATTGCATAAGCAACAGGATGATGATGCCTTTTCTATCTGGTCGACTCAAATAACGACTTTCCAGGAGAGCCTTTTGCAGTGAGTCATTCCCTTTTGTTAGCGTCCCCTGCCCCTTCCATCTTCTTGCATGTGTTGGAGGAGAGTCTTCAGCTGTTTTTCTGTCATTTGTAAATTGTTTTTTTTTTTTCTGTGCATATATTTGATAGTAGTTCCAAAGGCTCATGTTTCCTAAAATCAAAATATCCTCAACGTAAAATATGTCAATGAATATTTAAAAGAAATCTTAAGATCGTCAGTGTTTAACACCGATCAAGTAACACTAGCATCTACATTTCTGCAGTGTCACAAAGAATCGGTGATTTTAGGTGCATATTATTCTCCGAGCATGCATTTCTTGTAGTACTGATATCTACAGTCGTGGCTACAACAGCATAACTGCCAAATATTATTTTTAAACAAGATAGAAATGTCAAGGCCGTAAGGCTCTAAAATGCGCATCACCTAAATAACTCTCTATGGCCTTTCCAACCTAGATCCACCCACCCGACCCCTATATATGTTCCAATAATGCATTTTAAAATGCAAGTGTGACAGGAAATTCAGTATATTAAGAATGTTCAAACGTTATGTAAACAAACCGTAAAACACAATTAAAAACACCTTTCATTCAAATAAAGCTTCTCTGACACAATTAAATCACAATCACAACAAAACAATTGCGCAATCTTTCTTTCTCACCCTACCCTTTTTCGCAACTCATGTATAATGACCGAAAATACAAACAGCAGTTCAAATATCTTACATACAACATTATGATTGCTGCATAATTGACCAGTTTTACAATTCAATTTACAAGTAAACAGATGGTTAAAACTGGTAATATTACTTGCATCAAACAATATCTATCTTGAAGTCAAAATATCCTCAGCGCCTGGATTAAAGAGGAAACTATTTTAGTACAAGATCAGTTATGTGAAAATAAGATGTTTAAAAATATCTCTTAAGATCGTCAGTGTTTAAAATTGGTCAAGTAATTGTAGAATCTCCTTTCTCAGCAGAGAATATTTTAATTTTTAAATCGAATAAATTCTGTGTCAAAGAGAATCGTTGATTTAATGTATAGCTCTATTATCCGAGTATATATTTAATGTCGTGCTATTGATAATTATAGCCTTAACTATCCATCTTTCCATTCTTAGTTATCACGTCGTAACTAGAAAAATAGTTTTCTTAAAATGAGATAGAAATAGCAAAACTCTAAATCTCCAAAACCTTGCATTGCATTAATGTCTGTGGCTATCCCAACCCAATCCCACCCACACCACTCTTTCTATGCTACAGTAATGCCTTTTAAAAAGTAAGTATGAGAGGAAAGATGGTATATTTTTGAAAATTATGTTAACTTAAAGTAAACATACAGTGCAAAGCCATTGGAAAACATAAGCAAAAGACATTTTATTTACTTTAATCGTCTCTGACACAATTAAATCACAATCACAACTATGTATTGGCGGAATTTCTTAGTCTTACCGTATTCCTAATCACACATAATAGTTGAAAATGACAGTTCAAACAATCATATCAGTATTTATATGGGTAAATAGTCGCACCTGCAACATTGTGCAATTGATTCAAGTTGTTGGATTACTATGAGCTAGAAAATTCAATATCACTATGATGATCAAAGTCGGCATATTCGAAAATTATTTAAACTTAATGCAAAGAAATGGTAAAACATTATCGAACGAAATTTCATTCAAGAAACGCATCCCTGACATAATTATATCTCAATCGCTACTGTATAGCTGCACGTTCTCTTAGTATCATGGGACCCTTTGCACCAATGTAGACATAATGGCAGAAAATGGCATACTACACAGTGACAATTTAAACAAGCCCCGTGTAGTTCTTTCACTGACCTATTTGAAACTAATACAACGAAAATGCTCGTAGCGACATATCTAGAAATAACTGATTTAATACTATGCATCTATTGCGAACGCAGTAAAACAGTTATTTCCAGCTGGGTAAACACCGGCCTTTTCCCCTTATAAGTGAAAATAATCTCAATTAATATTGTCAGTGTCTAACAACGATCAAGCAAACCCAGCATTTGCTTTTCAGCAGATAATTTATTTAATGTTGACATAATAAATGTTATAATTTTAATGTCAAAATGAGTCGGCGATTTATGATATAGAACTTTTCTTCGAGTATGTAATTTCATTTAGTACCAATAACACCTCACCTATCCATAATTCCAGTCGTGGCTATCACATCGTAAGCTGCAATTTATTTTTCTATGCAAGATACAAATAAAGAAATGGCAAACCCGAAAACTCCAAAGATGCATTGCATAAATAAGTACTAATGGTATTGTCAACCCAATTGAAACAAACCAACAAATCTGTTCATGTAATACATTTGAAAAAACAAGTATGGAGTATGACAAGAAAGTCGGGATATTCGATAGCTGTTTAACCGTACTGTAAACAAACGGTAAACCACTTTCAAAAAACATTCATTCGCATAAAACATCTGTAACACAATTAAATTAATAACTGTACAGTTGCGGAACTTCTCAATCTCACTATACACCTCACCGCAAATAAAGTACCGCATAGTGACACTTTAAACAACCACTCAGTTCACTCAATACGTCTTTACCTGACATGGATTTGGGTAATACAACGAAAAATCCGGTGGCAACACAGCTGGATATAAATGATTTAATGACATTGTTATTACCAACCCATTAAATAATATTTATTTACAGCAGAGGTCGCCACCGTTTCTTTATTAGTTTGAGTGAAAATAATGTCAATTGAAGATGTACTGAGCTATTGTTTAAAGGGTCACTATGCAATGCTGATATTTTCGTACATTATGTGTGAATTGGAGTAGGTGGGTATGGTGACAGATTGCAAAATCGTATGGTTGTGATTTTTGATTGCTTGTATTTTGTGTGAGCGAGTGTGCGTGTGATGCTTGGTTGAATAAAAGTTGGATCGACTGTATGTTACTTTTACTTTACAGTAAATTTCAACATCTTTTAATGGATTTTCAGGACACTGAGGACACTTGTATATTCAGAATGCATTATTGGAACATATAACGGAGTCGCGTAGGAGGAATTAGGACGGAAATACAATAAATCCTATTTGTGCAATTTAGATTTTGGAGAGGAATGTTTGTGCAGAATCAGAATTAGCAATCATATATGCAATGAAATGGAGTAAGATTGCTTTAAAACATCTAACACCTGTTTAACTTCAGAAAGATATTTCCTATACAGTATAACCCTAAGTGATAAGATCATTAAAATAATTTGGAAACCTTACAGATACTATTTGTTTTATGTTTTGGTGTTATATGAATATATTTATTCACACATTTTGCATCATTTCTGTGTTTATATAGTTACATTGTCGCTCCTGCAATATTGTGGAATTGATTCACGTTATTTGATAACTTTAAACTAGAAAATTCAGTATCATATGATGATAAAATGTTCCATTTGGCAGAAGTGTAACATTGATATATTTCAGCTGGTTTCTTTATCATTCTTGTTTCATTGTACATATATCTAGCCGTAGTTCCATATAGATAGGCTACATATTTCACCAAAGATCAATATCCATTCCAGTGAACTGACAGTTAGACACTAGTCGCACGTCTCTGAAAATTCTCAGAACTTTATCAGAAGTTTTGTGATTTACTCTTGTATTGTCACACTTTATGCCTTAGTTCCAACTGGTCACATAACACCATCACATTCCTGCATATTTGACGAGTTATACATTTGAAGGTGTATGTGTGATTTGGATTTTAACG